>JANRGW010029501.1:17540-48896 GCA_024733675.1 Psilopsiagon aymara
GTTTTTCATGTGCCTCAGCATGCCTTCCAGGAGAATCTGCTCCAAGATTTTACCAGGCACAGAGGTGAGGCTGACTGGCTCCAAGATAGAAGTTGCATATTTCAGCCTTTTCCAAATTAAACGAAAAATAGCCTTGAAACTAAGTTCCTGATTATACTTACACTACATATTACTGGTTTATGTGGGTTTGTTTGGTTGGGGGTTTTTTGCCATTTGAATCTGTATTTGTTTAGTTATTATTACTTCAGAGGAAAAACAAAGACCAAAATGTAACTGTAAGTTAGTGAAAATTGGCCATTGGATTAGGTAGTAGAATTGCTGCTGTCATCTTTAGTTGATTTCGTCCTGGCCAATTCAATCAATTAAAAATGCATAAAATAATATATAGTTTCTTCATAAAATATATTATCACTTTTGGAAACATCTCTAAAAAATCAATCCTTCTCTACTAAGCCATGAGTGTTGAGTTGAGAAGCGACCATTAGCAGCTTACCTGAGTCCATCTGTGGCAGTCTTGTGAAAAAAAGTGTAATACTTCAAATGAAGTTCACATGTCCGTAGAAATGGGTTTGTAAGAGGGGAAGCATCAAGGGAAATGTTGACAGATATATGGCAGTATATATGTAGTGGCTGTTGCAATGTTAATAGCATCTGGCAGCACAGTCACTGCCATCTGTTAATGCCCTGAAATTCTGAATATGGTGCATCCTTTGTGAAGGAATTAAAAATAATTAATGAATCTGTCAAATGAAATCATCTTGATTTGATCACAGCTTTATCTTGATAATGATTAATTGCAAAATAATGGGAAGTTAAATGTCCACTACTTGCCTTTTTACTATGGACAAGCTAATGCTATTACCCAAGTACAGCATCCTGGAAGGTTTACTTTTTAAGCTTCTGTTGTGTTGTATCATTTGGTGCATTTACTTTAAATAATCCTTATAAGTAGGACTAGAGTAAAATCAAACTTTGCATATTAATTTCTATTTGCAGTAGATTAGGTCTCTTGAACCATTTACAGTTCTGTTGATTCCTGGTTAACTTATTTAATGTTAAACAAGGGAGGAAGTGAGGTTAGACTGAAAGAAGTGACCTTTCAGTCAAAGTCAAGTCAGCCTGGAAGAACAGTCTAACTGCATTAAAGCATTTATTTTTTGGTTTGGATTTGTTTTGGTTTGGGTTTTTTTTTTTTGTAAGCTGGGTAATAGAATCCAAACCGTTAGTTTCTGATGAGTCAGTTTGTCTTCAAAGTGATGTGGAAAAAATATTCTTTTTGTTTGTATTTGGAAGAATTTTTTTTTTTAATATCTATTTGTATTGAAGCCAATATTTCAGTCAGTGCAGTGAAATTTCACTGCTGTAAATAACAACTATAAACAAAACAACAAGCCAGTTCCAGACCTGGTTGGGTTTTATTTTTCTCTTAACTCCTCTTTTTCTGTTTGTTCCTGCTGGGCAACAGATGGAGAAGGTAACATACTTCCTGCTCAAGTAAACGAATTGTACGTAATAGGTGATTGAGGTATGTTAATAATCAGAAGCAGTAGGAGGAAAAGAGCAAACTTTGGATCTTGGAGTCAAGTAAACCGGAATTTTATTTCCTCTTCCTGTGTGAGTCAAGTAATAGTCTGGATATTGCTCTGGGACCCACAGAGAGAAAGCAACATACATCTTTCTTGTGTCTTTCTATTTGTTCCTAAGTGACAAAAGTTTGTTTAGACTGGGATTTGTGCTGATCTCAGCTACTGATTGAGCTGAACTGACACCAGGCCGCAAGCTGAGGTGTGGAGAACCACCTATGTACTGTCTTGATTTATTACAGCTCCCAGTGCAGGAGCTGTAAATCAGAACTTCCTTTCACTTTTAATAATGCAGTGGATTCAGATCAGTTTCTTGCTGGACAGAGGTCCATGCCTCCAGGATGACAGTGTGCAAAGACAGAAGGTGACCCAAACTTGTGCTGTGGTAGGTGGGCAGGACGTGCTACAGCTGCAGACCGTGCCTGCAGCTGGACCATACAGATGTACCATTCCATTAATGTCATGCAAACCATTCCCAGTTTCTGCCCCTGAGCTGTGACAAACTGGTGGAGCAAATTTGGGGATAAAGTCTCGTCTGGTGCAAGAGGTTGGTATTTACCTGATTTCTGTGTGTGGTGTCTTCTCCATGAGACATATCCACCCCTCTTTAGTTTGCTTGACAATTGTACAAGTTTGTTTGACAGTTGTATGAGTCATAGTCATCATAGGTCTAAGTACGTGCATGTTTACCACAGGCACAACATGCAGGTATATAGTGATCTCCACTTCACACTGTTAAAATTAGAAGATTCTTTGAAAGCAGGTGATTTTGTCTTCTATTCTGCTTTGTCTCAACATCATGGGATCATGGACAGGCAGTGGCTGGTAGGATGTAACATGCAGATACTTAGGGATATTTTTTACGGTTTAGAAGAAAGGTTTGTTTCTCTTTCACTATTATTTTCATGCAAGACACTTTTCTGTTTAGGAGGATTACAATATATGTATTAAACAGTGTTAAATACACTGAGGCAGTTGATGTTTACAGCCCTTGTAGAATTATTTGTTAGAAAATTAACTGCTAGGCAGTCTCTTTTTTTTTTTTTTTTTTTTTTGATTGAGTGGTTTAGGTGGTTTAGTAGCCTTCTTAAAAATCGTGTTGTCTGATTCAGACATTCAAAGACTAAGTAAGACAAAACAAAACCACAAAATTACCTACAAAAGCACTAATTCTTGGGTTTGCATCTCTGAAATTGTCATGGGTATGGTGTGCCTGAGAAATTCAGATAGATTTGTGGAGTGGGTGAGCTGTAATGCAGTGCTGGAAGTTCCAGAAGGGGCCATATTGTTCTCCAAGTTTTGCAGACAATAGATACGTGAGTGCACTAAGCTTTGGTTTTCAGGCGTTTTTGACATGAGGACAATATGTTGCCCTGGGGTGTCGGCTCTCAATTAAACTCTTCCCTCCGCATGACATTTTTAGATGTTTTTAAGGGTTCTGGTCTTTTGCTGAGGACATGGTTGTGTCCCTGCCTATAAAGACACTCCAGTCTGTTTTCTTGGCCCCCTTGTATCCAGTTTTCTGGCTGAGCAGGTCTGCCATTGCTCCTCTTCTTACTGGCATGTTCAATGTACGCTTTCTCCCACATATGGTATTCCACATGATGCTGAGGTTTCTCAACTCTCTTCTGAGCAAACCTGCAGGTCCAGGGTGATCCGGGGTTCTGTCTTTTCAGTGCTTTGCCTTGCTCTGTTAAGGGTGCCAGTTGGTGTTATCATTGATAAGACTCTAGGAGGAGCCAGGCTGCAGCTGCACGCCTCATTTTCCATGGACCACTGGAGAGTTACTAGCTAGTGCAGTGTTTGACAGCTATATGTCCCAGGTGGATTTTGCCTGGCAACCCAGAGGCAATCCCCCAGGCCATCGAGCTGGTGGCATTTAAAAATTGCCTGCCTAGGGTCATTGCATTGTGTTGTCTTTAATTTTTTTTTTAAATGATCTTTACTTACTCGGTTGTACGTATAGAAGAGCTTGAATCCAGAAGAGTGTGACACCATGATGACAAATGCCTGTTGCAGTTTTTGTGTTTAATAAATACTCATGGTATCTTTGTTGTGTGTGTTTTGTGTGTTTCAGGAAAAAAGTGCCAGTTCAAATGCAAGACTTAAATCTAATAAAGAGATCCCAGGATTAGTGCATCAACCCAGAGCAAAGTAAGTTTATTGGTTTTTGGAGGTTTTTTTAATTGTAATACAAATAAACACAGGATTAAGTAGTATCTGTAAGATTCCCAATTATTGCCTAGTGAAAACCAACTGGTGGTTCCAGCAGCACTAAAACCGTGCTCAATTTAAATAAAATAGGTATGGTTGCTTGTGTTCTGAGACCAACAACACAACTGGACAGCACTTGTGCACTTGTGCCAGCATCCCGCATCATCCTCTCATTTTCCCAGCTAAGAAGCAGGACTTAAAATTGCGTGAGATGCATCTACTTTTAGTAGTGCCATACTGTGTTATTTCTCAGCTTTCTATGCAACTTACTCATAACCAAAAATTCTATATACACTAGTATTCCCAAATGCTATCAGTTAAGTTCTCAGGAAAGTTTTTGCTAGTTCTTGGCTTAAGTTAGCAGCTATACTGTCTAGGATTAGGAATGGTAAACTTCTTCCATTGAAAATTGTCAGTTTCTTAAAATGAGGATAGTTTTGTAACTGATACCTTTTGCTTGCTGTTCTGTGCCTGTACCCTGGCTGAGTTCAGTCAGCGTTACATATGTCATGAAATATGCAACTCTTGTAACAAAGCTGGTCATTGATATTAGTAACTTATTTCTTATCTAAGTCACCATTACATGTTAATCACTAATTAGATTGAAAATAACAGGTTACATGGAGACGTGTATCAGATTCATAACAAAGAAATTATAAAGTTTTGCTGCTGGAATTTAAACAATAGCAGAAATGCTGTTCTTTATGCCTTGCCTTTGGTGCACTTACTAACTTAAGCTTGCTGCATACCAAGTGCATTGTATAAGGTTTCAAGTCTGTAAACTCTAGTAATTTTCTAATCAACTGACAGTATAATTCAGCTTCCTTTGAAAAGGACGAATGGAGTGCTTCAGATGTAATTGCAAAGAAATTCACAGTAAGGAGGTGGAGATAAAATCACCCTTCAGCAAAGCTGTACTTCATTATTATGGCTTGGTCCTTCCCAGGAGGGTCAGAAATGTATTTAAGATGCTCTAACAGGAGACTAATGAACCTGGGCTTAAAAAAGGTCTGTTTCTTTTGATGTGTCATCTCTTCTAGTTCATCCAAGTCAGAGGAACTGCATGGGGTCAAGGGGTCCATTTTTTCATCAAAATCTGATATTTTTAAAAGTCTCCACAGAAATCAGAACTGACCTTCTTTCACCAAAAAAAATAAAGACATTGCATTGGCAGAGGTAAATGTTTTTATTACAGTCCTTGCAAAAATAAACTTCTCAGAGTTACAGAATGTAACAGTAGATTGTTGGGTAAAACCTCCACTGTTTGCCCAAGCCTCTGCTGTTTACCTAACCTACCATTGGGTTTCTGTTTATAAAGTGGCTATATGTGTTTGAGTTCTAATCACCAAGCCAGCAAATATCTGTTATCATGTGCAATTTTTTTAAAGGTTTCTCCTTTAAAATCCATGGTAATTCTGACTGCAAGGAGGAGTGACAATGGGTGGCAGCTAAAAGGGCAGAGATTAAATAGATAAATCATTAGATGCATCTTGTAAGACCTTTCTTGTAGAACAGGTGGTATTTCAAAACAAAACATGGACTATGTACCACATGATAAGTCAATTTACAATGGAGGTAGTTTTGATACGTTGGCTGTAAAAGTAAGATTGTGAGGGCTCTTCCTGTTTGTAGAAGGATTTGGATTTTTAGTTCTAGAACCCTGGACTCTAAAAACACTGTATGTAGGGAGCCAGTTTTACATGTGTCTTTGAAAGAGGCCAAGAGATTGATCTTTCGCCCTTATACTGCATCCCGATACCTGCCATAACTTCATGGGGCTTCATTCCTGCATCCTGCCCCAATGTCTTAGACACTTAATTTATTTGAGCATCCACAAAACTGCTATGTGATCAGGTATGCCACATCAAGTACGTGGAGACATGTTCATGATTCATGGAGTAACAGCAGCCTGAAGCATAAAATGAAAATAGTATTTGATACCATTTTTACCCTCATAAATACAAACTCACAGAATGGTTTGGGTAATCATAGAATCATAGACTGGTTAGGGTTGGAAAGGACCTTAAGATCATCTGGTTCCAACCCCCCTGCCATGGACAGGGACTCCTCACACTAGACCATGTCACCCAGGGCTCTGTCCATCCTGGCCTTCAACACTGCCAGGGATGGAGCATTTACCACTTCTTTGGGCAACCTGTTCCTGTGTCTCACCACGCTCATCATAAAAAAACTTCTTCCTTGTGTACAGTCTAAACCCACCCTCTTTCAGTCTAAAGTGGTTGCCCTGTGTCCTGTCACTAGAGGTCCTAGTAAAAAGTCTCTATCCATGTTTCTTTTAAGGCCCTTTAGGATATTGAAAGGACACAATAAGATTTTCCTGAAGCCTCCTCCATATTGAACAGCCCCAACACTTTTTTGAAGATCATGGCCTGCAAGGGCTTGAAGACCTCCTGTGGGGCTTTTCATGTATATGGCAACACAATATTCCATTTTTCCCCCCTTCATTTAGTTTCCTTATAAATTATGGTTGGGGTGTATTATCTGATTTTATTAGAAACTGAGTCTGTGATGTTACAAAGGCAAGAATATCTTTCTAGCACTTACGTATCCAGAAAGGGCTGTACAGTCCTAAGGTCCAAGACATCTGAATATGCAGACAAGGGGGTTGGCTACCTCAAACACATCTTTTTCCCATTTCATGTGTAGGTGGAAACCTGAGGGACAGGCAGCCACCTGGGTGCACAAAATCCCACCGCTACTGAAAGCTGAATTGTTCCCTTTTCTGAATTGCCAGTTTTAGGTTTTAATGCCACTTTTGAGACCTTCTCTTCCAAAACTGAGCCTTAATTTATGTCCAGCATAAGCAAATCATTGTATACGTTCATCCCGATAGCAAGTGAAGTATGAATGCTGAGCTTTGTAGGGAAATGCATCATGTTGTTGGGCACTTAGAAAAAGTATTAGCTCATTACATCTGAAAGGATCATGCTGAGGAAGAGAGGACTGGGGTGGGAATTCAGCAATCCAAATCAGCTTTTAGTGCAGAGAAAATCTCCAAGACTGTTTTCTAACCATTTGACGTTACTGATACCAGTGGCAGCAGGCTCCATTCTTCCTTTTTTTGCAAAATCATATAACTAACCCTGAGCCTCTTGGTGCTGCCGAATTAGCTGAAGTGAATCATCTGCTGGGTCTGCTTAGGGAGCAGTAAGGACTACCTGTCTGGGAGGGAAGGACCAGCCTGGACTTGTAGATATTTCTGGATATTGAGTGCAGAGCCCAGCTGTAGCAGGGCACACAGATCTTCCAGTGCAACACTTTAACCTCATATCTCATTGTAGGATCTCATTTGGTGGTGGTGAGTTTGGCAGTCTTGGAAAACCTTCTCTCTTGATACAGAAAGGGCTCTCATTAGCCCAAGAAAAGGTAGTGAGCTATAAACTTTCTGCAGTCTGTCTGGGAAAGGGAATAGTCTCCTTTGGATGCATGTGAGTCCTAGCTACCATCCCAAGTGTAGCATGCATACACTGAACTAAATGTAATATTTTTTCTCTGGGCAAACCAAAAAAAGGGGAAAAAAATTAAAAAATTGTAATTGCAGATGAAAGTGAAAACTGATTTATTTTGCACAGTGGTAAGCTTAGAGCTGGCCCCTCGACAACCCTGGACTGCAGCATCAGTATTTTAAAATTGAATAGTCCTGTTGGTACTCATACTGTTCTTTGCCTTTCAGCATGCACATCTCTGAAAGTCAACAAGAATTCTTCAGAATGCTTGATGAAAAGATTGAAAAGGTAAGACACAATAAAGTAAAAATACATTTTCACACAGGAGATGGGCACAAAGGTTTTCTGGCTCCGTGAGGAGGACAACCCAACATTGCCTGTTGTGGCACGCCATGTTCTTCACTACTTAGAGGGGCTCTGATCTGAGATTCCCCTTGGTTAGATAAAGCTTGTTGGTTAAGCAGTTCAAGTGCAAAAAGGAAAAAAAAGTGTAAAAGGGGTTGCAGGAGGTTCTGGAGAAAATCCAAAATGAACAGTCTAGGATGAAGGGCAAATTAACCTACTAGATAAAGGAGAACAAAGTGGGGGTTTATGCCCTTAGTAATTTGCTCTTTCATTTAACCTCTGGGGGAGACAACTGAAATCTTAATGCCAGTAATGTCTGGGACACCCTTCTAATTTCTTTCAAAATCTTTTCAAAGTAGCTCCCGGCTCCAAAGTATAGTGTACCTGTATACACAGATAACCCTGCCTCAGGGTATACAGTGAGTAAAATAATGATGCTGGAGATGTTTTGAAGGAGAGGTTAAATTGTTCATTGCATATCTAATTGTCTGATAGCAGCTTTCATGTGTTTCACAAGTCTTTAAAATGAGAAACTCAGCTTTTTTGTGAGATAGTAGTAAATAATTGTACCATAACAAAGATGGAAAACTGAGACTTAAGGAATTAAATGGGCTATTTGGATTGAGTCTGGAACTCAGCTTTTGCTTATGCCTTGAGTTGATGTTCACTCACCAATATACTCTTTGCACCTAATATTTTGGAATGGTGTGTCTTATTTAATACTTCATGCTAATACTTGCTTCCCCAATTACAATGAAGTAATTTGTACTCCCAAGTTTAGACTGGACATTAGAAAGCATTTCTTTACTGAGAGAGTAGTCAAACAGGCTTCCTACTGAAACAGGAGGTGGTCAGTGCCTGAATGGAAGTGAGGAGGAGTCCAGTATTTCACAGGGGTAGGATCTTATTTAACCTATATGCATTTAAAAGTAGAATTTCTGTATATCCATAATATAGTTACATCTCCTTTGAATAAATGCATTCACTCTGTATTTTGCTGAGTGAATGCATTTTGCTTCTACTTTTCCTGGACATCACCACTTTCTGTAATGTCAGACACAAAATATCCAGTGAAATGGATTTTCCAAAGATCTGTCTTATCTGCAGACCAGACCATCTGATGGCTGTACCTAATTATGAATTGAGGTCAGGTTTTGTTTTCAAGATTTGTTTCAGGGAACTAATAGCATTCACTCACCAGCTGCCACATTGAGATGCAGTTGACGGTGTGTCCTCGCTGTTTAGATCATACTCTCAGGTGCTTACAGGTGTTCTACAGAGCTCTTATACTAATTTATCTTCTAGATTAGGAGATTGCCTATTTAGAGCAAATACATGGGTCTATCTGTCAAAGACAGGGAAATGGCTCCCATGCATTTCAAGCTACTGACAGTTGATGAGATTGGCGTGATTTAATGTGCAACTGAACATGGGATTTGCTTTCTCTGGGGACCTTCTGTGCCTAAGGAAATAGTGTTCCTAAGAGAATTTTGTCATTTTTTAATTAATCTTTGCCCACAATATGTTATTTTTCTAGGTATCTGCCACAAGTGCCAAAAAGATTGGAAAATATGAGGGGTTTTATTTGACTCCTAAGTACCATTTTGAATCTCTTTTTCAGGGAAATGGAGGGCAGCAGTCAAACAGTTAAAGGAACTATATCACTGAGCAGCTTGCTGGTTACAGCTGAAATAGTCTGCAGGGATGGGGATCATTGCCTATGGTCAATGAAGTCCCAAAACATGTTGTAATGTTCACATGTTAACTAGCCATGAGTAGTGTTGGATATGTAATGGAGACATGTTGTCCATTGCTGTCTCCATGGGCTGTGTCTACAGAAACTATAGAACACAGAGATTTCAACTTGTGCTGAAATCCCAAGGGGTGTTAGGTCATGTAGTACAAATAAGGGACAACAACTCTAACATGCATGCTATAAATTAGAGAGGAAAATTAAATGGGCGTTTCAGACTCATCAAAACAAATGAGGAGGAAAGTCAGCTAAAATAGAATTTCTGCAATCAAAGTGTGAAATAGAACACAGGCTGATGTTTTAGCAACTGAAAATATGAAGTATTTATTATTATGAAGTATTATTATTATCCTGGAGATCAAAAAAAGACAATGAAATGGTCTGGAGAATTTCTCTGAAAGTCTAATGCCTGTTGGTACCAGCACATGCCTGTTGTTCCTGGCTGCCTGTACAAAGCTGAACTGCCTTCTGCAAATACCACTCAAAGGTAAAAGCCAGAATGTCAACCCCAATGCGTGGAGCTTCTGTCTACCAAAATTTGGTGTGAAAACACTGAGAGATATTCAGAGTGAGACATCTGTTCCTATCTCTGTGTGTGTGTTCTTGCTCAGAGAGCTAGAGCTGAATTTGCATGTATGGAACTGTGTGTGATCCTAGTACTTCAATTCATGGGGCTTGTTGGAAGGGAAAAATGCTGGAACAAAGTCTTGAAACTGAATGCTGTGGTAGGACTGACTGAGAATGTAAAAGTCAGATTCACAGCGGGGTTAGATACTGATTCTGCTAGAGTCAACCCAGAGGCACCAAAATTTGAAGAAATCCCATTAATTGAACAGAATGGCTCAGAAGAGAGAGTTAATCCTGGACACAGTCTTTGCAGGCTTAAGTCCACAGACTTGAGGGAGCCCTGTACCACCCGGGCTTGCAGGAAAATATGAAATAAAAGCAAAACTAAAGGCTATGATGCATGAAGTGCTGAATGCAGAAAATATACCCCATTCCGCATTTACTAGTGAAAACATACTGATGATAGCTATCATGGAGAATGATCTGAAATGGCTGCTTTCTCTGAATCTTACATGCAGAGCAGTGAAACAGTCATTGGAAATGATCTGTCTCCTTTAAGCATATATTATTGCTCTTAGCCATGGCACAGTGTGTAGGCAGCTGGAAAAAATACCGAGGCCGAGGTATAATTGAACAGTCAACAAATGATTTCTAGGGTTGTATCTGGGGATTGTACCCCCAGAAGAGAAGCATCTCTGGCTTTGTGGTTTAAAAAAAACAAACCCAAAACAATCCAGGTAAAACTGCACCAGAGGAAATCCTCACTGAGCCCATCATCATAAGCTGTTTCCTACATAGATACAGTGGTTTGTAAGTAATCGCAATGCAAACATGCTTGTGAAAAAACAAGGAGATTAAGAAATGTCATAGCATGTGAAGATGTCTTGCTACAAACCCATGCAGCAGGTGGATATCCTGAGCCCCTGGGCATTGTGTTTCCACTGACACAGGGGATGTTGTTTTTTGTCGAGAGATAACTTGGTCTTGATCACCAGCACTGGTGGTGAACTGGCTTTGCAAGAGTTTCTCTGCCAGTCTACACACCTGGCCACTGGGAGCTGGATTGGAGACTACCTGTTTGTTGCTGGAGGGCATGGGAGGGATGCCTGGCAGCAACTTGTTCCATCTCCTTGTTAGTAAAACCGGGCATGAAATGCAAGAGGAAGACACAATGCAGCTCCTTGTATCGTATTCAAAGAGTGTTGTTAGAAAAAGGGGGGTTGCTAACTGAAACGTATGCAAGGGTGAAATTATTAGCCTAAAACTCATTAGCAAATTGGATTGCTCTTAATGACTTGATTGATTTTTATCTAACAAAATCAGAAATGGACAAAAATAAACACAGTATACAATTATTTAGTGCTGCCTCTCAGCATTTTCTTCCCATCCTTTCTGTGAGCACTGTAAACAAAACCAGATTGATGAAAAGGGTTCCCACCACAGAGCCAGGGTAACATTTCCCAGCATCGACCGTCTCCTCTGAAAGGGGCCACTGTGTCCTGCAAGCTCTTTCAGCCATTGCAGAAGAAAGGGCTGCTTGGTGCAGCACATTTTCTAATCCTGGGCCTGCTGGCCTCCTCTTCCTACTCTCCAAGCCAGGGCCACGGTGTGAGGATGCTGGTGCCAAGCTGCAGAACTGTGGCGGAAGAAGCATCTCCTTAGCTGCCTTCTCTCCCTCAGCTAATCTGCCAGCCACACAAAAGGCTTTTGAAGTGGGAAGGCCTCTGCATTCCCACGGCATGGAGTTTTGTTGATTGGCATGTCACAAGCAATAATGGGGGAAAGGGCTTTTCCTGTGGTTTTTTTCTCTCTTTTTTTTTTCCTCTAAAAGGGTATCACCAGCCATGAGGCATGCCCTGGTAGGTGCAGCAAGAGGAGAGAGCAGGGGAATGAGCTTTTCTGGTCTGGGTACAAGCAGCAGGAAAGGAGCATAAGGCTTTTTTTAAACTATTTTAAATTCACACACTTGTGTTAAGGTCTTTCTGCGAACATCTACAAAAGTTGAAAGTTGGATTTTGAAACTGCAGGGAAGACAGGATTTTTCAAGATTTACCTGGACTTGGATGCATGTGTTCCTGCTCTCATCTTCCTTGGTACAGTTCATTTACATTCCCAATCATTAAAACTTACTTAAGAGCCTATGCTATTAAGAGCTAATAATTTTTATATTTGTTGCATGCTCTATGCCTGTGGTTCCTCTGCATTCAGGAGCCTGCTCCCCTGGGTGGCAGGGGACAGGGTTTGGCTGTCAGTCCTGCACCCTCATTTTCCATCTATGATTTCGCACTATTTGGGGGGTTGTCAGTTTCTCTGGTTTCTTCTTTTTCCTTTTTCTTCCTGACACAAATCTGCTCCCCCAAAAAACCCCCACAGGGCACTTTATCCCTTCTCTGATCTTTCTGAGGAATACTCACCTTGTGTTACTGATAAAAATTTAATTAGGGAATAAGTTTAGACAGAAGGGGGAATTCTGATTTTTTGGGCTTCCTTGTAGTATGGTTTCTTCCATTCCTGCTCTTTTTAGGAGGATAAATACCCACTGCTGTAAATACCCATTGCTGTGTATTTACTCAAGGAGATCTTATCACAAGCCCTCCTTCAAGAAGGTGCTAAAGCACAGGTTAGCTTTCTGCTCCTGGGCTAAACCACAAAGCACCAGGGCTTAAATGCTGTTTCCCTTGTGTTTAAAGGCAAGTGTGTGCTTAACCCTGCTGAACTGGGCCAGGACACTTTAGGCCTTGTCAGGCTGACCCCACATTTGTTGTTTGTGCTAGGATTAAATCCTGGGCACATGTTGGTGTGAGCCTTTGCAATGTAGCTGGGGCATTGGTTGTTGGACAGCTGGGATGGGTGCAGGACTATGTGCAAGCTGTTTTTTTGCTGTCACAGTTGATCCCTACCCCTGGCAAGCTAAACTTGCCCGACCAGGGTGGTCCCACAGGTTTTGTTGCATCCCACTACTGAGAGGATGGACGTTGTCCTTCTTTCTCCAGGTAAAGAAAAGCAACATGCTGTAAATCCCAAGTGAAATCAAAACCCCCAATTTTACATGCAAGCTGCCAGCCCGCTGTGCCTTTGCTGCGACATGATTCTTGGTGTGTAACAAATGGATCCCTTCCCCTGCCTCACAGCGTGCTCCTCTACATGTCTCTGTGGTGGAGAGGGGGAGGGGGTGTGAAGCCTTCACCCTGCTGTTGAGCGGCTGCAGGAGCCTGTTTTGGTTCCCCCGCTCCCTCACTACATCCTCCTCTTCCCACCAGCCGGTGCTCTGGCAGGGCCGCCCCTTCTGAAGCAAGTGCTGATGCAAACTTTCCCCGCAGAGCTGCACAGTGGGCTGGGGATGTGAAGCGGGGCTCCTCGCCTCACCATCAGGTGTCACCGCAGCTTGGGCATAAATAAGCCGGTGGGGTCAGGGCTGTGGGTCTGTGCCGGGCGGGGCAGTGGGAGAGGCTGTGTGTCACACTGCAGGAAGGAGTGGGAGGTGTTCTGATGATTGTGGCAGCTCTCACCCTCCTCCCTATCTCCGCGGTGCTGCTGCTGCCCACGTGCACTCTCGGGAAGGAGCAGGCTGGCAGGAAGCCTGGTGTGGTGGCAGCTCCCTGCCCACCAATGACCGAGGTCCATATCTCCAAGGCCATACTTGAGACACCAACACGTCTCCATCCCTACTGTTATGAAGATGGAAATACAGTGTCTGGTAGCAGCAGCCTGGCTCTCAGCAGCTTGCAGGCAGTGGGTGAGAGGTAGTATTTCCACACACTTGTAAGGACTTCTTCAGCATGTTGCTTTTTAAGCAGTTTCTTGGCAACCTGTGGAGGAGCAATGCACTTGGTTGCCAGAGAGCAAACCCAGAAGCAGAATGGCAGGAGGAATGGGCAAGGAAAAGTCCAGGACAGCTTTCTTCCATGTTTTGGATCTGTTTGAACCTTTAATAGCATGGATGGCCACTGGTGTGGAACATTGTGGGGTCTCTCTCTTGAGCGGGAGCCTGGGGAGCCAGGCAAATGAATCTCTTGGAAATGCCCTGAGCCTCAGTCATCATTTGCTACGTGTGGCTTTCACAGCCCTTGAAGCATGTTGGACAAAGCCTTTATCACCACCACAGCTTAGTCTCATGGTTTTGTCTGAATGTAATTGTGGTCCCTGGCATAGGAAAAAAGCAATGCATTTGGGCTTCTCTGTGAAGTATTTTGGCATTCCTTCTGAGTCTGATATTTTACTTGGACAAAAATGTCTGGTTTTCCTTTCTGGGTCAGGGATTGCTGAATTGAAAATAGAGCTGATCCCCACACCTCTTTCTAGGCAGGTCAGTGACAGGTTTGACTGTGGAGCAGCTAGGTACCCACCTTGACTGGGTGGAGCTTCACCCATTTTATCACTGTTCAGTTGGTCTTTCCTGCTTACAGGGTGTTGTCAAGCTTTACACATTATTACAGGGCTGAGACCTGTGCTTCTTCTTTTCTTCGACAGCTCTTTGCTCAGCTGCTGGGATTTTCCATGCAAGCATTTGGGATACACTTTGCACATAGGAACAATGGAAAAAGTCCAAAGGTTGAGATTTTTGGTACAACATTTGATGCACTTGTTTCACACAGGATATCTTGGGTGGCTTGTGTGTTGAAAAGCTGAGCTCCAGCTGTTTCTGTATAGAGAAACAGGGTCAGTGAGTCCTGTCAGGTCCCATACTTGCCACTTTGCAAGAAACAACTAGTGAGGGATGGGACATATCTTCTCTAGACCTTTCTGCAGGTATTACCTAGATAGGTGTTGCTGCAGGTCTTGTGTTTGGGATGAGACAGAAGGCATAACATGACTAGTCTGTTAGAAGCCTGTGTTTAGTGAAGCTTAGCCTTTTTGCTCTTACCTTAAACCCTTGATGAGGTTATCGGATGAGGTATTCCTGTTCACAGCAGCTGACCTGTTTTGCTCATAGGATGGTGTGCTTCATTGCTTTTGCCTTGGAGATTATGGTTTTGCAATGGATCTGTAGGGTTGTGTCCATCAAGATATCTTTACATAAAATAGTTTTGTAAATCAGTTTGTTGGACTCACCCTGGAATTCAGTAGACGGGGTGAAATTTATGAGATTAATTAGTGGCAGAAAAGGAAGGGTCTCCTATCCTGGTTCCATGCAGACCTTCCAGAGATAGTTAGAGGAGTTGTGCAAACTCAGTTCCCTATTTTTAGGGTTTCTACCCAACTCTGAACTTAAATATCCTAAGTTTTGAGAACTAATACACATTAGTAAGTGCTCCCCTGATTCATGTTACTCCTGTCTTTAAGTAGTCATTTAAAAATTGTCTGGCTTGTCTCCTTACAGGGTCGTGATTATTGTTCAGAAGAGGAGGATGTCACATAGTGCCAATTCTGCCACTCACAACAGGAATACTACTGTGTAAATAGATTACAACCCAGTCAAGACCTTTTGGAAGTCTTCTAGAAAGAACAGCACTACATAACAGAAGAAGATAATTTCCACATTATACGCTCCATTCAGTTACAGTGTTTCTTAATGAACAGATGAGGAATATTGCTAAGAACTCATAAGGAACTGTTTTTGTTGCTGCTAGTCAAAACTTGTTGCAACTTCTCACTTTCTTCTGTGTCCAGTTATGCAGCAAATCCTTAAAGTTAATCCAAAAGACGTTGTTGTTTTTATTGAGGCTTCTGGCCTGTTTTCTATCAGATGAGGTAGTGTTGTACAAAGCTTCCATAAATGAACATTCAAGCATCTAAGAAACACCCTTAAGCTGTCTGTCAGTCCACGTTCAGGCCACAGTGCTTATTAATGCTGGTGATGGCAAGCTTTGGAGATGGGATGTTTTTTGCCATGGCAGGCCTTGTTTCTCTACGGAAAAGAAGTTGAGAAACTATTATCCATTAAAAGCATGTCATCACTGAAATATTGGAAGTGATGCAGGAGCAGGAGTTTGTATTTTAAGAGGAAAAAGAGTTTTGTTTAATAGGTATCTTAATCGAGGACTAAGCTTGCAGTATTGGCTTTGCTGAGCACGAATGGGAGTGTGATCACAATCACTTTGAATCTCTTTTTTTCTAAGAAAATAAACATTTTACTGTTTTTATGTATTCTTGTCTTTTACCATTCCTATAATACAATTTAAGAGTCTGGGGACAAGGAAGGCAAAACTAACCCTCTGCATTGGTGATTCTGTGGATTTAATCTCTTAAAACAGCTCTGCCAACTAGGGTTATCTGTTGTGTATCATGTAGAATTTATTTTTCCGTAGTATATGGAGAAGATAATACCTTCTCAGAAGCAGATGTAGTATGAGTAAAAGAAAAAAAAAGGGGGGGGGGGGGAAATACAGCTTTTGCTGTATTTTGTATTTGAAAGGAGATTGTTACCTGTGTTGATAACTTTTCCCTGATTTGACACCATATAAGGGCCAGGTTTGTGCTGCACTCCATGGAGAAGCTTTGTCAGGACACAGGTTTCTGTATTGTATTGATTTCATTGTTCTAAATTGTGTGACGTATGTGGGATATACCATGAGGTTGCATTAATAGCATCTTTTGCTGAAGTGACTGATCGATGAGTGGGGCACTCGCCCCAAAGCCCTTTAACACTGTCCATTTTTCACTGGACCTTCTGAAAGTCAGAGCTCTTTAAAAGGTTTTAAGTCCCTCAGAAATCACCTGTGACTTCTGAAAATCTCTAAAACATTAGAGACTTTCTTGACAAGATTTCCTCCAATGTTCACTCCAAGTAGGGTTGGGCAGTCTGCAACAGCAGATTTTGTTCCCTGTCACTGCTGTGCCATACCTAGAATATGTCCCCACCAAAAAAGTGTTTGTGCTTCTTCCCCTGCACTGGATTTTCCTTTGGCTTTCAGGCAGTGGGTGGGATAGTGGAGTAGGGAGGACACACTAGAGGGGACTTACTCTTATTCGTGCAGGACTGGATGTGAATGCCTTCAGTAAGAGCAGATCCCCAAGCAGCATTTGTAAGGCTGCAGCATCAAGCCCTCTTCTTAAGTTAGAAGCTATTTGAGTGCTGCGAACTGCTCAGTCCTTTGTTCTCCCATCAACCTTCGTTTGCATTGAGTGGCTGCTGTATCGCAGATTTGGGACAACTCAAGTACTACCTGGCTTCAGCAGCTTTCCATACAAAAACCTCAGTGCAGGGTCCACTCTAGCATGTTTCACTGTGTGCATCTCTATCCTGTTAGTGGTCAGAAATTGCTGGCCACTTCTGATGCTCCTAAATTCTCACTGCATTTTGGCAGCTGCTTTGGCCATGCAGCAAGTCCCAAGAATCTATGGAGATGAGATCTCCCTGACTTACTTACTCCCGTCACACCGTTGTTCTTAGGGCTGTTGGCATCTCTCAGTGCTACAGTGCCCTTTGATCTTTTATGAATTCTTCAAGGGGGTAGCTCTATCCTCTTGCATATGACTTTTTCCATCATTTATGGCAGCTCTCAAGCAGGTAGCTGTGCTAAGGGGAGTCAGGAGACCATGCTTTTCAATTATTTAAACACTTTAATTAATAAAGAGCTTTGGGGCTTGAGCCCGCAAATCCTGCTTTCAAAAGTGCTTTACAAAGCTTTCACAAGCAGTACAAGAGTGATGGAATTGGGTCTGTCCTTTTGAAACATGGTTCATTTTCTACCTGCTGAACATGCGGTATATACATTTCCCTCTACAAGCCCTGTGTTACAGGTATATCTTTCAAAACACCAGCCTCCTTTTTTTTGGAGTTTCTTTCAGGTTCTCGTTAGTTTTAGTGTATTTGTTTTCTTGCCGATGATGATGGCATCAAAGGCATGGGCTATAGTGGAAGCTTTGTGAGAGAGGAGAAGCAATTCCCCTCTTAACCTGAGCACCTAATGTGACCAGCAGCAAGTGCTTTAGTCTTCTGCATAAATTATAACCTCACTGTTGGACCTTTAGATGACAGTATTTGTGAGTGCCAGGGTAGTCTGTCTTGCTGCTGGTTGTGGAGGCATGAGGATGGGCAGAAGGGTTGGAGGGTGTCCGTAGCTGTCTTTGGAGTTGATGTGCTCCTGGGCTGCCACCAGGCTGGTGGGATTGGGGTGAGAATGAAAGACTTCAATTTGCCCTACCCTTCTGCAAGAAATGCGGAAAGAATTGGGTTAGGGGTGTGTGAAGGGATGTTCCTATTTATATCGAGCCAGCAAACCCTTGGCCATGGCACATCTTCCTGCCATCCACATGGTGTTTTTTAAGATGTTTCTTTAATTATTCCTCCTAATCTCTGTTTAGACTTACCTTTTAAAAATACACCTGTGCTGATGGAAGGGGGATCCACTTCAACTTCTCATCAAAGACTTGTGCCTGCAGGTGGTTTATTTGTCTGGTGCCAAATAGATGTTCCCGCACACTGATATTAGAGTATCAAGACTGCAGAGCAGCCTGGAAACCATATAGTCAGAAGGAGAGGACGGATGGGTAAATTGATGTAACTGAGAAACCAGTCTGCAGCTCTTGGCCAAATACCCTTGAAAAGTTTTATCAAAGCAGCTAGTTAATTACGTGACTACTGCTGCTGTTTCCTGATTCCCATGAACCTTCCTCTGATACTGAACTTCAGCCTCACAAACCATCCAAACCTTCACCCAGGTTGACAAGCACTTCTCCATCCCTTTCTGCACAGCAGAAGCAGCAGTGCTTTCCAGATCCTGGCTGCACAGGTGAAATCTTGAACCCATGATCACCTTCATCCCGTCATTCACAAAAACCAAGAAAACAACATTTTATGAGAAAAGCATCCTTTTTCATAAGGTTTGCCTGCATTATGGAAGCTGACACTACCTGAATGCAGCAGTTTTATGTGGCACTGGGGCTAGGACGGTGTGGAGGACCCTACTAATGACTTTCACGCGAATTACTGAAAAGCTGCTTGAAGGCAGCCCCGGGGTGGGGTGAGCTGCAGGCTTGAGCTGTATCTTAATCAGGCAGTTGTTGCTTGTTGCTGATCTTTCCTCCAGCTGTCACACAGCAAAATAAGTGTGTGATTTCTTCCCTCTCAGAATGACTTGCTTCCTCCCTTCTGTTCTGCCATCCCCCATGGTTTCTGTTCAAATCACAAAACCTGAGCTTCTATTTCAACCTTTGTTAATAATGGCAGCCTCACCTGAATGGGCCTGGTAGCAGGAGGCACTGACCTGGATGGGTGTTTGCCCAGCATGCAGTACAGGGCTGGAGTGTGGTACCCAGCATGCCTAGAACTGGAGCAGTGAGCATCCTCCATCGCTGCAGACTTTCTCCCTCCCCCAACCATGCCTTCAAGGTGCGAGTTGAATAGAAAATTTTTTCTCCCTGTATACACACACATACGCATAAAAAAAATCAATATAAAAATTAAATCTTGAGACAAAAAGTTCTCAAGTGCAATTGCTGAGAGAAACAAGAAAGCTACATGTAGGAACTGAGCAAAATTCTTGGGGTTCTGGCATTCTGCTTTAGTGTCTATTAATAATGCCCCAAGAGTGAGTCATATGAAGATGCATTTATTCACTGAGGCAGAGAGAGCTGCTGTCCAAAATAGCAGCTGTGTAATTTTTTATGATGCTGTAATGCCAGTGTGGTGGAGATTGGCATCATTTAACAGAGATGCTCTCTGCCTGGCAGATAACCCATGTCAAGCCTGAAGATAAATGTGGAGAACCACATGCTCAGTTACATAAAAGAGCCGTGAGAGCCAGCCCACGTTGGAAATGCCTTTTTGGCCTTTCCTGCACATCTTGTGCCTTTTATTTTTTTTCCTTACACGTTTCTAAGCTGCCTTTGCTAAGGATCTTAAACCACAGTGTGCAGAGCATTGAGCCAGAAGAGGGATGGGAAAGCAGCTTTTGCTGTGAAGGGAGGATCACGCACATCTTTAATGATCACATTTACTCTATTACCAACCTGCTGCCCACAAGAAGAGGTATGTAGAGAGATTCTCAAATGCATCAAATTCAGTACAGCCAGCTCTGAATTGCTCATTCATTCCTTCTCACAGATGTTGCCACTTAACCGGCACCGCCTGTTCCTGCGCAACCCTCTGAGCACCCCCTCGGCAGGGGCTTATGCCCCAAACTCAGGGACTCCTTCCCATCACAGTGATCGCAGCCTATGGCACTGTGAGGGCGATGGCAGCACCCAGCAAAGGGTACAAAGGCAAAGAAACACTCGGGTAGGGTTTGTGGTAGTTTTTAAGGATGAAACTGGGTTCCTGTATTTGCTCCCATTCTCTGCCCTGCACTGCTGCCATCAGGTCTGTCCTGGTGTCACAGCCAGTGGGGTGCCTCAGCCTTACCACTGGTGCTCCACTAGGGCCATGCAGGTACCACCAAGTATTGCACATGTTGTTTTGCACAGTTGGCCAAAGGACCAACCCTGGTGCCAGGCCAACCTGCTGCTCCCTCCACTAAAGGATTAATAAAGACGAACTCACCTGCGCTGGGGCTTAATAGCTTGGGTGAACCTTCCCAGGCAAATAGCTGTTTATAGAGACCATTCCAGCCAGAAACGTGTATCAATGTTACCTTTTACTGTAGCACTTCCGAAGAAAATGGTGATCCCTGCCACCAGCAGCTTTGCGCTGACGTGAATGATGGGATGAGCATCTGCTGAGACTGATTTTTTGTCACAACTGCTGAAGATCCAGCTTCGTGTGACCAAACTAGAAAGTGGAAATGTGAAAACTGACTCACAGGCCATTGGTATACAACCATTGGTAATTACCAAGATAGTTTTTATAAGAGGTGTGACATACCAATGCTTTACTTACCCATCACGCACGTGTGAAGGGCAAGTCTCTGAAATGTCCCTGAGGCGTGGGAATGTTTGGAATGTGTCCAGACTGGAAAATAAAGAACTAAGTATTCCTGATTCTTTGTTCTAAAAGAAATATAAAGAGGAGCAGGGATGAGGGTACACCCCAGCTATTGATTTTGCAAAATATTTTTGACTTTTCAGAGGCCATCTGCAATGGGATGGTGACTTCTGGCTTTATTCAAACAGCATCTGGGCATCAGGGCCAGCAAGGTCAGGGAAAAGAACATGGAAAGATAAAGCCAGATCCTTCAAGGACTATGGAAAGGTACTGCTAAGAGAAAACACTGATTCCTCTAAGAGTTTTTATCTTTTTATATATGTATTTGTGTGTATAAAGTAATGCTGAGGGTTCGCTCAAAAATCTCTCCAGTTAGTCCAGCAGAGACAAGAGAGAGACAATGTTGCTGCTCTTCATGGGCCTGCTTCAACCTCCCAAGCCCTTCTCCACCATCCACAAGGACCCAGCAGTGAGGAGGGCAACAGGTTAAACCAGGCTCTGATTGCCTGTAGTGCCTGCTCCAGAGGACCTCATTAAGGTTGCTAATACAGACACAGGTGGAGTACCAGTGTGACTACCAAAGGTCTTACTAACAATGAAGGCAAACACCGCTGGTTGGGCAACTCAGAAATTAGCATCAGTTTAGCAGAGCCTGACCAGAATATTTACATTTTATTAAATCTTTACAATCAGCAATTATAATCAAGTACACAATTATGTACACAGATTATATACATTTTAGCCCAGACTTTTACATCACAGTACATAGTTGTCCTTAGAAATATTGTATACACTTATCACCAGAGAGTGAAACCCAACAATAGTGTTACAGCACCCGTTATTAGACATCTTGCATAAGAAAATATAGGGCTGTAAATTGGGCTGGCTAAAAAAAAAAAAAAAATCTTATAAAATCTAAACATACAATATTTCATTCACAGAATGTTTTTTTCTATGTTCTGACTGATGACTTTTGCATAAGATGTCCTGTTCTTAACCTCTCAACATACACTTAAGCCATGCCTATGACTGCACCTTCAGCCACACTGGCAGGAGGAGGAGAACCAAAGCTGGGCTCATTTTGAAACTTCATTAAGAAACAATACATGTAAACAATTATGAAGATTCCACTAAGATGAAATTAATTGGCTGATCCGAGTTACATGTCATGGAATAAGTGCTAGTTCCAGCTGTGATTCCTGAATTCTTCAGTGTTCAATACCATACAAATAAATGTACAAAACTATCCAAAGAAAGAGGCGATTACTGATTAACAATGTACAACCAAATATTCCACATGGAGGGAGGAGAGTTCTAAATATTTGGGAAGAACACTTACTCCCCTCTCTAAAAGGTTTTTATTTTTTTGATGAATACATTCTTTTCACTTTTTAAGATGACAGTGACAGAAAATTATTTCCAGAATGATATAAAAAGGCTGAACTAAAACCCATTTCATAGTTCATCACGAACTATGAACTGAAAATAACCTGAATAAAACTACCCCCACCCCTCCCCAATTTACTCCTCTTTCCCCAGTGGTCAACCATTCCCAATTCAGTTCTGTAAACAAAGCTATGGCTCTCATGATGGTTTCAAAAGTAAAGTAGGAAAACTGAAACAGTAAAAAAAAAAAAAAAACCCAAAAGGAAGGAGGCAACAGTTATCTGAGGTAGGCCACCACCAAAATGCTTCTTCAAATCCAGAGCTCTGGGATTGTTCAACATCCCTTAAAAGGAGAGATACCGTCTGCTGCTTTAGCAATAGATGCAGAAAAAGCAGTTAAATCAAAATGAGCTGGTGATGGCAAGGAAAGTTAATCTTCTAATAAAATTTTACATCTACACCTAAATTTTCTGCAAGTAAAAAAAAGAAAACCTTTAAGTTGCTATATTGACAGTCTTAACAGAATGACCACAGGGCCTCTATAGCTATAAAAATAACTCTATTTCCACCAAAAGAGCTAACAAGTATGAAGATGTAGTCTATGTTGAAGAGCATGGGAACAAAAATGCCCCTTTTGTGGCACTGTACAGACAGATCAAAGGAATTATCAGTGAAAACATTTAATCTGATGGTTTTGAGCCTGCAACTGACTGCACTTGGCCATGTCACTATGAGCCTGGGTGCTACCGGGGAGCACAGCACCACTGGGGCTCGAAGTAACAAAGGACACTTAAAAAGGCTCCCATGATCAAGTGCCTGACATGAAGAAACTCACGTAACAAAAAAAACTTATACAAAAGAATTCTCAACTGAAAAACCACAGCTGCTTCAAGCCCTACTCATTCAGTCCAAACCTCCATATAGTTATTTGTGCAAAGGAATTATAACTACATTTAAAAGCTAATTTATTTAAAAGGACACTTATTCACTATTCTGCTACTGCTTCATTTCCTCCTCAAAATTACCTCCTGCTCTAGTGATTTAATGTTATCATTCAGTTTATGGATAATATTCTGACTGACTGTCATGCTCTCAAAGGTGCCTGTGCATTTTGATACTCTTGAAAGCAACTGACATTAAGTATACATGTATACAACATTTGCCTGGGATCTCTCCATTCACACTGTACAGGAGTATACATAAATACATACAGTATGGCTGTACTAATTAACAGTTGCATATTCAGCACGCATAATTTCACCAGCTAAATGAAAGGTGCAATTCAGAATGGTGATTCTTTTTTTTTATTCCATGTAACAATGAATATAAACCTTTGTTTTTAGCCTGGTGCAGCATATAGGCAGTGCTTATTCATTCTTTAATATAAAACAATTATTTGAAACAAGTCACTAAAAGCAGTTTAGATAAATCAAGATAACTAGGTTTTGGCAGTTTCTTTGGACATAGTCAAAACATCTCTCAGTTGTTTAAACATCCCCCTTTTCAATTAAATAATGTTTTTCATAATAGGGATAGCAAACTAGGACTCACACTTACCTGTAATAAACCCCTAAAGCCCAGAGTAATACACCAGTCATCCTTGCAGTTCACACCACTATACTTTGAACTATGGACCCAACAGCCAAAATTGTTGCCTTTCACTACTGATACTGGCCTCATTGCCTTAAGTATCACAAGTATAGAAGTTGCATATAAAAAGAGTGACAACAAAGTCAAGCTGTAAGAAGTCAAACTTGTAGAAAAAGGAAGATTATGTTACAGTTGATCTAGTTCTGTTTAGTGTCCTTTCAGAGGATATTGCCAGTTTAAATTCCGTATCTCAGGGTAGACTGAGTTTTTCAACCTGGGATGCCAAAGGAAATACCTGTAACTCATCATCTGCCTTGTCCACTGTACCTTAACCTCAAGCTTTAACAACGCACTGGGAACACCGTTATCTGGTACACACACCAAGGCTGTCTTAGTTTCCCTGATGAAACCTGCTTACAAAGTATACCCTACCCTACCTTTGGGTTATAGTTTCTCTAGTTGAAAGCAGAGCATAAGGGAAAACTGAGATGTTGTGATAGTTGTTCAAGGTAATAGAAGGGGTGATGAGCAACACTACCATGTCCCAGTACATGTCAGTACAAAAATTAAACAGCTTCTAGCTGTGTCCTAAAGATACAATTTGAAACAATCTGACTTGTTGCTATCAATGAAGGCATTCAACTCAGGGGAGATCAGTGAAACTGCACCTTCGCTCCAACTAGACAGTGGCTGACCTACTGGTTTCACATGCTCTCACCAATAACCGTTATGTGCTATGTTAACCCCACTGTGTTCAACTTCTGCTTTCCAGAGACCAAGGGAGCGTGACCTCTTGGAGCCTGGAACGTAGAAGTCGGGCTAATTCTCTGAATGTGCCTCCTGGGTTACAGCACCATACAGTGGAGCCAGACAAATGCTTCAATTGCACATTCCCATTTTTAAACAGGAAAAATTAAAACAAAGAGTGTGTGCTGGATTTCTATGGTATTTTCCAGGTGAAACCTGGTTGCTTGTCACAATACTGAATATGTTTTCTAGTTCTCAGATATCAGGGCCTCACTTCTACCGAAAGAGTTCTCCATTTGTTTACTAACAAATAAGTTATTATTACAAATCATAGCTCATCCTTTTCCATCATTTCAAACGCTTCTATATCTTCATTCCAGTCTGCTAATATGGATTCCATAGGTTGGACTTTATTGTCCCAGTTAACTTTGGAATTTGACTCTGTTTCAGTCTTCTGTTCCTGAGGCTGGTTATCTCCTTGTGTACATGTTGGCTCTGGAGCACTAGCCTCATCAGGTTCAGGGACATAGGAATCCTGATTTGAAATGGAAATGCTGTCACTGTCTGCATTAGCAGGAGCTAAAGAATCCGGGTCAATAACATCAGATCTTTCTTCTTCTTCAGGCTCCTTACTGACTTCACCAACATCCTGAAATGCTGAAGTAGCTTCTTCTGAATTCTGTTTATGTGAATCATTTTCAGATAATTTCTGCTCCATATTCTCCATTTCCAAGTCTTTGAGAGGAGAGGAGGAGAGAAAAAAAGAAATGTTGGTGGCAAAAAAAAAGACAGGAAGGCAGATTTTATTATGTATTTTAAAAGCAAGGTCATTTCCCTTGGCCTTATTTCCTCAAGGAAGTGCAAACTTACCACTGATACGAAAATTTAACATTATTAAGGAATATATTTTACAGAGGGAGGGGAGGGAAGACATCTGAAAACATTTTAAATGAGGGCAAACAATATAGTGAGACCAGTTTTGGTTGCTCAGACTTGAATAGTGACTTCTGGGTAAGTGCTAGTTACCATCATTCAGTCTTAAGTAAATACTCACTGCATGCACTGAACTTGCACTGAATACCAATTTCAAACCACTCCCAGATCCAACAGGTTCTCTCACATCTAAGCAAGCAGGAGTTAGACAGTGTTTCATGAGTTTACTGAACTGTGAACTAGAGAGCCCCAAAGCCAAATCCTCCCTCATCACATTCCCTCTAAAATGAAGTAACATATGTATCTCAAGTACCTATTTAGCTTTACAACAGCCATCCAATTTAACCATCAGATTTCTCTGGAGTTTGAAGCTTATACCTAGTGTATAGGACACTAATATTTCAAGACTTCTAGGGAGTTTAACAGCATAAACCACTTTTAACATGGGATACTTACTGCTATCAATAATGTAGTTTGGAATCATTTTACCTTTAAAGATTGTTGCTGGGATACCAAATGGAAGCACGAGGAGGGAGAGGAAGAAGCAGATATGAATTACAAATTCTCAAATGCAGAGCTATCTTTCGTATGTAGTATTTTGTTAGAGCAGCTTAACCGTAGTTATCAACAGGAGGAATTTGTAAGCAGCTATGAAGAAACATCATTAGCTTTCAGTGTATCACCTCTGCAAACGTGCAGAAAATAAACACTCCCATTGGTTTACTAGAAATACTTGCTCTTACACGTTCTGCTTGGACAAAGCAGCACTACAAGGAAGGCTCACAGAAGGAAAACCTAAAATTTTCTGCCACATACAAACATTTTATTAGGAATATATTAGCTTGTCATTTTCTTGTATTATACAAGAAAAACTGCGAAACATCTGAGGTAAGCAGCCTTATTTCTCATGATAACCACTTCTCCTTAGTTCAGCAAAATAGATGTCACAGTTGCCTCTTTCCTTGTGAGTACCAAGAATGTCACTGGGAAACTTGATAAGAGAGAGTAAATGCCTAGTGTAGGACACTAAAACTACTTATGCTATTCCTGATACTACTTCAAAGCAGATTGTGGCAAAAAGGGATCAAAAGAAATCAAAAAGGCTGTATTTGCTCATTAGTCAAACTGACATTTAACTTATGAACAGCATTTCTGGATGTTAACATTAACTTGATGGGCCAGCAAATAATGACACATCTCAGGTAACGGCTTTCTTAAGAAAAAACTGATACCAGTGTCATCAGAAAACTACAGCTATCAAATAACATGTCTGTACCTTTTAGTGGCAGCAGAAATCACTACTGCACATTTCACATTGTGCCATGATAGAGATGGAAGCTAAATTTGTATAAATAACCTCTGATCTTACCTCTGTCTTTTGCTTTATCAGAAAGGAGCACCTCCACAGCCTCATACTCTCGGATAGCATCCAGTATAATGTTTCCTTCCTTGTTGAAGAGGAAAAGCATGGGAATTGTGATATCATCTGTATTCTTTCCATCACCAGCCATTTGAAAGAGAGGAGCTGTATCACTACTGCTTCCCTCATTGTCATCTAGCCAGATGCACACAAAAGGAAAAGCAAACCTCCTGTTAGATAAACAGACTACCACTTTGAACTTCAGCACTTTTTGAGCTGCTTTCTACTGTCCAGTCAGTTAAGAGGATCTCAAGCATAAAATAGTACATTGGTTGTAAAATGCAAAAAGCCAGCTGTGTACTTGTTTTCCTTAACATCTTTCATGTATGTATCAAGTCTGCTGAGGAGAGCAGTTAGTAGACAACACTATGTCAACACACAGTGATCCTTAAAGTAATAACTTTGAATCTGCAAAAGCAATGACAATTACCCATCCCAATTTGTTTCACTAAGCTTTTTGTGCAAAACCAGACAAAGCCAAAAACATTTCTTCATCTTCTGAAAGCATGTTTTCTGTGCTGGAGTATGGCATCTCAAAGAGTTTAACAGCTTCTTGTCAGCTTCCCAGTAACTTCAAATCTGTAAAATACAGATTATATCTACATAAATTAAGAACTCAAAGTTTTATTTACCAATAACAATGCCTCCTATTGCTCCAGCTTTTTGAACATTTCGGGCCTTTTCAGCAAACATACAGTGGCCTCTTTGCATCAGAGCAATTTTCTCTTTCACTGCCTCAGGATTAGTGATCTCTGAGCACCCATTATATGGCTTAATGGTTGCAACAAATCCTCTTGTCTGTTTGGAAAAACAAATGCAAAAAGAGGGTAAGAACACTAGGTTCAGGCTTGCAAAAGATCCCTAAACATTTTCTTTTCTTCAGTTAAGCATTTCATGTTGGTTCTGTCAGTGCAGGCAATCTTTACCATGAAGCTAGAGTTCTAAGAAGCAAAGAACGACCAAGTGAAAACCTAACTCTCATACTCAGTGTATTTTGTCTACACCTGTGAACTGGTGTCTCTGGAAAATTTTCTTCTGTGAACTGTCAGACTGGAGCTCCTCTTTGGGGCTGCATCTTGCCCAGCCAAAGTCACCAGATTCTCCTACAGTTTCCAGTAGGGACCATTGTCTCTGTGATATTTTCTTCTTCCATCTAGATACAGCCTTTTATAAAAGCTTGCACAAAACCAGCCTACTCTAAAAAGGCTTCTGCAAATTCATGGTTGACATGGTAGGAAAACCTCCCCTTAAATTAACGTATCTTAAAATATGCAGTGCAGATTACATAAATTTGTTTCAAAGAATTCATACTATGTATGCGTATTAAATCCTAAATCATGACTAATGACTCAGGAACAGAGCACCAGCCACAGACTGATATGCCACTCATCTAAGACTGTCACTGCTGTCATTCCGTCATTCCTGTGCCCTGTCATTTTAACTACTAATTAATTGGTCACCCTCCAGCTGGCCATCCTGAAATAGTACTGTAAAATTTAGCCTTATGCAATAAGGAAAGTAACAGAAAGCTAGAAACAGATCACATACACATTTTACATACCCCTGCTTTGTGTTTGGATAAGTCCATCCCAAATTGTGCTGGTCCAGCAGTCAAGACCACCCGACCAAAGAATGGATGAGAAACAATTTGAACAGCACGAGGAGGTAGCTGTTGCTCTTTCTGTTGCTGACTGGAGAGTTCAATCATTTCCTGCATGAACCGTAAGCCATCTTCAGCATCAAGTGAACTTGCTGCCTGAATAATCAAAAAAAAAAAAACAAACCACAAACCAAAAAAGTTTCTTCTTAAATATTCAAGAAACTTTGAGGGCGAACTGGAATTACATTTGCCTGGACAAGTGCTAAGAAGATTTTAAAATACAGAGTGGATGCTCACTGGCACTTGCTCATCATTGCAAATACAGAAGTTAACCTTTTACTGTGTCCACCACCCAGAAGACTAAAACCTTACAAACGTATAGACTTCCTAAATAAATGGAAGCATCCCACGCTGAAAGCTACTGCTTTCAGGTAAGATGCTGTTAGGTACATCACTTTGACATGAACAACCCCCATCTAATGTAATGGAAGATTAGTTAAAAGTGTTGCTCTGGCAAAATATTAATAAGCATCAGCCTGCCAAATATAGTTGCAGCTCATGTGCCTTCTTCCACAGCCTGGATGTCCCTGCTGAACCTCTAAGTATCAGAAATCATTGCTAGTAGGATTTTACTGAAAGTGTTCAAAAAAAAGTACTGTCAGGCCATACCTGCACTGCATGCTGTACTAATTGTACTCTTCCATCTTTAAGATGAATCAAACTGACTCCCATCTTCTTCAGTATCTCCAAGTGTTCAGGATTACTGGCCATGAAATCTCGGGCTCTCAATGGTGGTTTTGGTCCACTTCCCAAGCTTTCTTCCCTGCCAAAAGATATTAGAGGTCAAATCTTTAAAAAGCAGATTATCCTTGAAACCTAACTTTCACATTATTCCTACCGTAAGATTAGAATTCCTTGGAATAACACTGAGTACAAGCTTCACTACAATGCAACTTCTCAGTCAAACTATCTTTTTTAAAAGTTATTCATTCTATCAATAATTTTGTAGTGCAAAAAAGCACATGCAGTTTTGATAAAACTACCACATTTCTAAATAGCCTGCATTACTAAGACTGACTAAACCCAGTTTTTCTTACAGAGCTGCTAGTCAGTTTTGCTTAAGAAGTATAAATACCAAATTGCTGGTTATATAGATAAACTTCCTCAGCTATAACAGACTGTCTTAAATGCTTTGAAATAGATGAAATTATGTATGGTAATACGATTTGCTTACTACAAAGAAGATTTGCAGAACTGTTCAAGAGCCTATAGATTAATTTTACAAATCAGAGATACATATTTCCTGTAATACTTGGTCAACAATTACCACTTGCAGTATATGGCTCATTAAGCTCCTTTTACTTGAAAGACTTGCTAATTCCTGCTCAAAATTAACTAAGTCTTGTTGACGATGACAGCTAGGCTATGCATTCTAAAAGGACTAAAAACTTGAGCAAAGCAAGCTCCAATATAGCTCAAATTTCTCTGTCCGCGCTTAACACACCCTGTTCCACTCACTCCTACGCTACCAAAAGACAGAAAATATTCATCTTACGCTCTGGAAATACCCCTAGGACAGCTCTTATCCACCACATTTTTCAAAGGTTCACGAATACTTTGAGCAAACATTGGGTCATTTGGGAAAAGAATCTGGGTGTTTGGACAGGTCCAGTCAAAGTTGCTGTCATCCAGCTCTGTGTATTCCGTAGTCTGAAATGAAAAATACAGATCACCTATTAAAACTGCTCTTTACATTTTTATACAAAGAAAAATCAACAGACAGACCTACCCTTAAGTAATTTCTCTACTCAGGACATACAGCAGCTGAATGCAATAAATGTTATACAACCACACAGATTCCAGGAATGAAAAATACATCATTCTTCTGTGCCACACACTGCAGTAACAAAGGGTAACCAGTGCACTATAATCCCTTTCTAGAAATACAGAAATATAACACCCATTCTAATTTGTAACTTACCAAACTTGTATCCACAGTTTCGAGAATTTTCCTGCAGAAACAGCTAATCCTCTACTAGCTAGGAGTACTTCTAAAGCCCACTCCTGACACGAAAGGAAGGAAACTATGAAAGGAAGTAGTTATAATTACATTTGATGCCACCTTATTCAGAGTGGACCAGCTGCAGGCCTTAGGTCATTCTCGCTTCGTATTACTAAGAATGTCACATCTTCTAGTATGAACAAAAGATTCTCCTCCTCAGGAGCCATACTGACTTTGTAGTCTGAATGGGCAAGGATGAATCTACATATAATTCAAACAATCTCTATTTTCAGAAAAGAAGATAGAGCCAATATTTGCACAAATCGCTGTTTTGTAACATGTAAAACCATGTGGAACACGTACAGCAATTTGGAGCCATATTTAGCCTCTTCTTAGTTTTGCAAATAAATTATTGGATAACTGGCAAGTTAAATTTCTCACCTATAAAAGTTAATGTAGTATTTATCTATTAAAAAAACCCTACCCCACAGTTCACAACACACTAGCTAATTAAAAATCAAGTATGTAAAGGCTCCCTTAAAAACAAAGGCAGTTTACTGACGCTTGCAGCCCAGAAAGCCAACCATATCCTGGGCTGCATCAAAAGGAGTGTGACCAGCAGGTCAAGGGAGGTGATCCTACCCCTCTACTCTGCTCTTGTGAGACATCACTTGGAGTACTGTGTACAGTTCTGGTGTCCTCAACATAAAAAGGACATGGAACTGATGGAACAAGTCCAAAGGAGGGCCCACAAGGATGATCAGGTGACTAAAGATAGGATGAGAAAGCTGAGGCTGTTCAGCCTGGAGAAGAGAAGGCTACGTGGACACCTCATAGCAGCCTTCCAATATCTGAAGGGGGCATATAAGGATGCTGGGGAGGGACACTTCATTAGGGACTGTAGTGAGAGGACAAGGAGTAACAGGTTCAAACTTAAACAGGGGA
>JANRGW010029502.1:0-28240 GCA_024733675.1 Psilopsiagon aymara
CCAGTGCCTCACCACCCTTACAGTAAAGAATTCCTTCCTCATATCCAATCTAAACTTCCCCTGTTTAAGTTTAAACCCATGCTTCTAGCAATTCCTGAACTGGAACATGGCTTGCATCTGTTGATGCATTTTCTATGGACACAAGCAGCTCAGCTGTGTCAGCTCTTTTCTGCTGGCCCCGTGCTCTCAAGTCACACATTTCAGGTTTGGCAAAGTTCTTACAGTGCTGTCAAGCTAATCAACACATTGAGTATTAAATGGTTTTCCATTTACTGTTATCATTATTTTCACAGGCTACGCTTCAGCTTCACTGTGTACTTCCTAATGCTTTCAAGATTGCTTTTTTCACATGCAGAAACAAGAGATGCCATGACACAGACGTGCCCATACCAGCCCCTTTCCCCAGCAGCTTGAGGATGGCACTGGAAGTAAAAAACAGTCACTAAAAGCAGACAGACTTCTCTCTGGTCTATCCCTCAGTTATGTTATCAAAACTGTTCATTCTGTCCTGAGGAACTGCCAAAGCGTGCAGAACAAATGGGAACCTGGATTTAATAAAGAGTCTTCTGAAAAGTACTGCTTGCACAATCAATAAAAAGCTTTGGAGGGGTCCTCAGGGCTTTTTGGACAGTGATTTGAATACAAGGAGCTGAACTTCAACAAAATGGGAGATACAGGCACTTTATAAAGAACATCCAAGAATCACCTTCTTAGACTTCAGCTTCACATGGCAGGCAGTGGTGTGCTGATGATGTTTTTAAAACATTGTTGTGAAGAGTAATGGTGATTATACTGACTTGGAATAGCTGCCAAAAGTGAGAGGAAGAGAAGTGCTATCGTTTTAATTTGTAGTAAAACTCCGAGAGCTTGCCAACAAAGTTGAAGTTGACAAGCAGGTATTCTCTATTGTGGTGCTGGGAAACACGGGGGATAGCTCCTCCAAGCATGTCTTGCTCAAGCACCAAACAAGCCATGATTATATAGTCATCAAGCATACATATTCATTACCTTACATGCATATTCATAAAACGACTTATACATGACATCATTTCAGAAATTCCCCCCGCATGCGCACAATAATGTGGCAGTGGTCTTCAGGACTCCTGGTGGTTGTTTCTTCATTATCTTCCTCTTCATCACTTCATCCTTTGCCTGAACTTTGGAGTTGGCCAGCTCTTTAGATGGCTCTAACTGGTTTCCCTTAACTAAAGAGTTCTCTTATTTATCATTGTTATAGAGTCCACCTGGGGCCCAGGTCGCTTAATTACAAGCAAAAGGTTCATTCTATATACAATGAGCTATCCTTCATTCTGTCTTTTTCCCCATCTTGATGTATAGGCAGAAAGATGTATCTATCAAGAGTAAAGAGTACCCTGAACTTCATGACATTCATGGAGTCAGTAGTCTGCAAGTTGGACTCACAGCAAATGAGTAGGACCAACCAAAACTGCTTTACTGGAAGCACATGAAAATCCGAGTGGAAAATCATCTCAAAACCTACGCACTTTCATTGAATAATTCAGTGGTTGGAAACTCATGTTTAGTTGCTGGTTCTGCTTTGAAAGCAAAAACTACCAGGGCTCTATACCTCTGATGTTACAGCACAAACTAGGACCAGCAGCACCTTGCCATAAGTTTAGGTATTGTCTAATAAATATTCCTCGGTACAGGTGCTGTTCCTGTTAGAGGAGACCTTGCTACACACAGTCCCACTAGAGTCCTGCTTGCCATAATACTTCCTCATCTGCCAAGCCTAAGAGCTAATAACTTCTGGAAAAGCATCTTTATTACAATTCAGAACGTGCTTCAAGCTTCTGCCTTAGAATAAGTAATTCACCCCCCTGGGGACAAAGAAAGCAATACAGTTTTGCATCCCCCCTGCAGAGTTGGATACCAAACACAAATATCCGATCTTGCTTTAAAAGGAACTCTTCCCAGAGCCCTGCTTTATGATAAAACCTATTTTGAGAGAGGATTTTGCAATGCCAACAGATGAAAGGCTCACAGATCTCTGTAGGGTAGAGACTCATGGGAGCTGCAAAGGTGGAACGCTGCTGTAGCAGACAATTTCAGCTATGTCCAGAAGACAAGTTTCAGGGAACAGAGCTGCTGAAGGCTTGGCTATGTGGGGAGCTGAGGTGTTCCCCAGGATGGAGAGCATTGGAGTGGGGGCATGTGGTGTAGGTGGCTTGGCTTTTCTCACCATCATGGGGTGTTTGAGCCCAGCTTAGCACAGTGGACTCCTGTGGCCTCATAATTTATGCTTTGTTATGTCTTTGCACTGTAATATACCAAAATAAAGAATAACATTCCTGTAACAGAGATTAATGGCTCTAAGGCTGCAAAGTCATTTTTCAATATGAAATGGAGCAAAACTTACATTTTCAGCACAATTTCCCAGTTCAGTGATGCACCTGGTAATAATTATGATTTACATTAACCATAACATCATCCTTCTTATAGCAACTTGCCTTAGTAAAGAATGAAATAGGCTCCTATTAAGTGTTTCATGAAATAATTTGAATCACATATGCTAAAACTTCCCAGCTCCCACAAGCCAGGTTAAAAATCAACAAGGATAAAAACTCTTTGCTCCTGCAAAGTCCCTGATTCTCTGTTAAGAATTAGGTGAGCAGAGCCCTAAGAGCTCTCATGGTTAAGTTAATTATTACAGCTGACAAAAACTAAGTCCAAAACAATGATGCAACTTCAAACCCCATTCTCTGCAGGTTTTCCATGAACTATGTTCAAGGTAACTTTCTCCTGTAAGATTTTGCCTATAACAAAAAGTATTTTGTTGCTTTGCTAATCTAGGGCATGAGTGTGTGTTCTCTAAGGCACCATGAAATATTTTCCTTGTGGGGTTTCCTGCCAATATACGATAAACAAAGTTCCTGTAACAAAACTGAAAGACAATGTCCTTTCCTTGGCATTTGTGATAAACGCAAACCGTTTACATGCTGAAACATTACAGCAAGGAAAACGATGAAATAGCATGAATTATTTGCCTTGGAAACACAGATAAGAGAAATACAGAACTAATGTAGCTCTAAAGAGCAGGTAAATTCATTTGAATAATAGGACTATGATTTATGATTTTCCTATTACAAGAACTAGTTTCAGTTCTACAGCCTTTAATTATGCTTTGACTTGCACAAAAGCTGCTCTGTTCCTGTGCATGAAGTATCAGGACCCTAGACAGTATTCAGAGACACCATGCATAGGCAAGGCTTCAAAATACTCTGCTTCCTGAGGCCCTGCATCTATGCTGAAGGAACACCTTAGCCCACAGCTTACCAGGAATCCAAGGGGCTAGAAACCCTCATTGCCCCCTAAAAATGCTCTATTTTACCTATAGAGCTGGTGGAACACCTGCGGTATGACCTTTCTCCCTTGCTGATGCCCTAGCTTGGGCTGCAGGATTGTTTTAAATCTCTCACTCTACCCTATATACTGTCCTATATACCCTACACATATCCACTATGTACTATGGAGCCTGCTTCTCTGTGGGGAAGAGCAGCTGGATGCAGCTGATCCCAGGGATGCGCAGTGCTATCCTGTAGTACTCAACACCATACATATCTTTCCCACAGGGTTGCTGCTTGAACCCTACACCAGCCAGTTGCTGCAAACATGGCTATTAGGTGGTGGTAGCAGTTGTGTTCAGCACCAGGCATCAATACTGCCCACTCCAGGCCTGTCGGTCAGTCCAGGGATGCCTGCATATCAGCAGCCCTGCCTCACCATTCCAAAGGGCTGTTTCATTTCCTCCAACTCGCTCAGTCCTTATCAGCAGAGATGGGTAATAGCTTGGTTCTGCTGCCACTGCTGGAGTAAAGTTCAGCACTGAATCATTAATTAGGATGACTAGATACTCTGGGATTTAAGCTAGTGATTAATGAGCCTTTCCAGCTCTAGCTCCATGTGAACAACTATCTAGTTCATGTTATATTTAATTTACTTTAAAAAACCCTCACCGAGACAGTAAATCTTGCTCAGAAGAATTAGTGGAGGAAGAACTAACACACTGCATTTATAATGTTGATTGCAAATTTATATTCCCACTCTCGCACTAATTTGAATGCCTTCTTCAGAGAGACAATATAATTCATGTTTTAGGGGAGTCTTTGAAGATCCATTTAGAAATGGGAAGAGGCGAAGGAGACATCATGCTATGGGAAGTCAAATGAGTATGACAAGTAATGCAAAATAATTCAAAGTAGGCAAAAATACAGTGCCTTGTTCTTATTTTTGGCATAAAGCTACCTTTCCCTTTGTGGCAAGACAATGTAATCTGCCAAACAAATCCATCTCCCCACTAATCAGCTTACAAAGTAAGTTCAAATCCTACCGTTTCCATCATGCAGGGGCTGAGACATCCCAAGTTTTGCTAGTGTTTTGTTGTTATGTTTTTCACCTTAAACAAACATGACAGTGCAGAGGCGCATGGCAAGCGTGCTGGAAACCCAATTTTGAATTAATCTGTTCAGAGCATTAATCCACTCCTAAGCTCCCTTCACTTCTGTACGGTACATAATCGAAAGCTGGGATCATGGCTGCTTGAGCAGTGCTTTCCCTTACGTCTGCATTCAGACACCATGAAGTCAAAGGCCACGAGTCTTAACTAATTCCTCTAACTACGTATCCACTGATCTTCCCACCAGGAGTCAGCCCAGTATCTCTGCAAATTTCCATATGTTTGAAGTTTTCCTCTCCTCTTTTATCTTTGTCTGAAAACTGTCTGAACACAGCTATAATTTCATAGGATAATGAGGAAGAGATTAAGGAATTTGCACATCTGTCACCTAAATGCGTGCAATAAGGAGAACGTAAAATAAATAAAATTAGGAACCCATAAAAGCAAACAGCTGCTGCTGAATCGCTGTCAGCATTGCCTCCTGCACGGAGCGGTGCATGAAGTTAACTCCTGCACCCTTGAGCTGCAGCAGCACCGCCTATTCAAGCTATAGGCCCATCCACCAGCGTCTCCTGGGACATTCTTATTACACCCAGGCTCATGTCCAGGGATGTAGATGGGCTTGGTTGAAGGTGGGATGGAGGCAATTATGCTCTCCATCAGCCCACCCCACTTTGCAAATGGGACATAGCCTAAACTGCCTGTGATGCTCTGGCAGGTCTTCTGCAACTGTGGATTTTCTTCCAAGTAGCTGAATGGGAAACCCTGAATTTCTAATCAGTTGCAAGACCCAAACCAGTTTTTATGCAACAAATTGAAAATCCATCAACATCAAGCTTAAAATATTGGCATCTTGTTCATTGGGATTGCTCTAGCATTATTTCTGGAAGCACCATCAGCCCTCAATTTCCCATATCTTTGCAAGGCTGAAGAGATCTGCCCAAGCCTGTGGATGGGCAGGAGAGCTCAAGAATAGGGCACATTGTTAGGCTGATGAGCTGGGATGTCCACAGAGCTTTCTCCACGGGAGTTAATGGAGATTGTGGAAATGGGCTCATTCTTTTAACATTTAAGCAATAAAGTCCTGGAAAAACTCTTATTTTCAACCTTTATCCAGAAGTGGTTAAGCTCTTAAATTGGATCCATTATCACCCAGATGAAGACGCATACCAGTCATCTAATTATGTTTGTTACCAAACTTGTGAATAATTAAATATTTTATTGTGATGTTACTATTGGTATTTATTATCCTCTGCTAAGAAGCAAAATTAAACATAATGAGGCCTGTTAGTGTCTCTCTTCACAGATGAGCCCATGGTACAGGCACCTCTATCATTTGCACCAATAGTGATTAATGGGTTTAATTTACTTGACTTACTTGTTGAAATCTGTGAGGGAGATAGAGAAGGGAACTCAGATTGTTGAAATCCTTTTAATTAGACTAATAATGCAGAGTTTGCACGTGTTAACTAGGGCATGCTATTAATTAGTTTTACTAGGTTGTTTTCTGAAAGGTGGCACTGTAGCATTTAGGCATGTCTTATGATCCCAGGAGAGCTAATAAGATGACAAACAGAGCATGACATTACATATAACTGCAAGCAAACAACCTTTAATCTTTCTGGATAAAGGGCTGGGGATAGCTGATGGACAAAACACTTGCTGCACTGTAGCTGCCTCTCGCTCTTATTGCCTTTACTAGGTGTTACTCATTCAACTATGGCAAGGTTCTGTAGAGTTGCCTATCCTCAGCAGTGATAGAGCTGGAGGTCAGTTCTGCATCTAGAGCCCCACAGAACTGATAGCTAAGGGCTTGCCACAAGCAAGATGCTCACTTCTGGAGTTTCACAGCTAAAATACCTCTTCCATTCCCAGGAGGCAGCAGGCTGCCTGGCTGGCTGGCAAACAGCATTCCCACTAGTACCAGGATCTGCACTGCAGCAGCTCTTCCAATTGTACTGGGGAGCCCTCAAGGTACCACCAAAGCCATGCTTGTCATCCTATCTGCTCTAAGAGGAGTGTCAAACAGAGAGCCAGGCGCAGAGTCTGTCTCTGGTAAGATGACAGGTCAAGCAAAAAGCACACTGCCATGTAGAGGCTCAGGATGGGAGGCAGAGATGTCGAGGTTGAGGAGGGTAGATGTAAAAGCTCTCTGGCATAATTTGGCTCCCACTAGCATAGAGGTAAAAAATGCATATTTCCACACAACTCAGTTGCTTGTTACCACATTTATTGTCTTCCATCAGAACTCAGCACAAGTGGGCAGGTAAAATTATCCTCAGCTACCCCACGTGAGCAATTGGCACCATGGTCTATACATACATCCCAGCCCAGAAGTGGGCAGCAGGACCTGAGCCAGAGCAGAGGCTCCCCAGTTTTTGCTAATCATATTAGCCAAGCTGTGCCATCACAAACAGCCCTCAGGGTCTTCTCAGACCACAGAAGCAGTAAAATTCCCACCTCCTTACTGCTATGAACCTGGAGTTCCCCTCCACTGTCAATAGGCATTAGTAACAGTTTAGCAGTTCCACTGCTCATATGGATGTCTGAAGGACTGAAGATTTCAATCTTTGCTTGGCTTTCTCTGTTCATGTTAAATAACTGTCAGTGTACAAATGTGTGGAATTTACATGCACATCCGTAGAGCATTTTGAATGCAGAATAAGCAGGGACTGTGAAATAAAGACCCATAGCGCAGAGAGGAGCTGTAATCATAGAGGAAAAATGTTTCAGCCTATTCTTTCCGCAGCCCTGTCACACTGTCCCCAGGATATACAGGTGAGTGTGTGGCTTATGTCCCTGCAGCCTATAGGCTTACTCAGCTATAATGACAAAGGAAGTTAGCTCCTGCTTGAAGAAAACAGAAGGGGGAAAGGGCTGTTTTAGCATATGCCCCAGGTTGGGAGTCTGGAAGTGAGAGTAACCCTGTGAAAATGGAGATGCATTTGGGACACTAGAGTCATCATATGGACCCAGAGCAGAGGAACTACTTGGGAGCAAGGACTCTCTGGTTAGTTTCATGCCATGAGCACTAAAAATGGATAGTATTGCAAAATGGCCTTAGTATCATTCATTTTCTTAAAAAAGCTTTACTCCCATCACACATGGCAGAATTGGAGGGGAGAGAAGAAAAGGCCATGCTCTTCATTGGTCTGCACTGAACAGAACCCAGGCACATGGCTAGGTTTGTTGTTCCCAGTTCTGCTGGCTGTGCTTAAAAAAGGAGTTATTGCTCTGGACATTTCTTGCTTTGCTGCTCATTTACAGAAGCTTCTTATGAAGCTGGTTAGAGCTGGCACCAGGAGGAGCCCATTTGAAAGCTGGAGCAACTGGCAAGCACCTGCGTGTTGGGATTCCCTGAGCAGAAGTGTCTCCAATGTGTCTATATCCTATTTCTTACAAAGACTGCTTGCTCTTGAATTACACAATGTCCCCAGTTGCAAGAAATCTGAAAGCTAGAGATGCATTTAATGGCCTCCAATGGTCTTCTCTTCAATTAGTTTCTCATTGTCTTTCATTGCCTTGGTCCTGCAGCATCCCTTGGGCATGACTTCCACAATTTCATTATGCTTTTCCTTTTTTATATGTCTGCCCAGCAGTGTCATGTGATACCTCCCTCCTCTGTCACATTCGTGAGGAATTGCAAATAACCATTTCCTGACATCTGTAATAGTAAAAAAGGTAATTTGCTTCTCCAAGGGGGAAAATAGGTTGTCTCTATAAGAAGATCAGTGACTTAGGGATGCTAAATACATAAAAATTACTTGAGTAAACAATGATTTTATGTATGGTTTTTGATTCTTAAAGAAACAGATATTGAACCTTCTAGTATGATATCCACCCAGGGGTTCCCATGAAATTAACAGTAAGTTTTAAGCATTTAGTGGAGCTCAAAAGCCACAGATGTCAAAAGCCTCTTTGTATTTATCACTGAAATGTACTGACAAGCTAAATAGTGTCATTTCCTACGTAATAGGAGGCTTATTTATCGCTTTTATTTCTACTTGGGTATTAAGAAATTTGAATTGATATCTGCTCTCTTCATAGGGATGTCTAAGAGTTTCCCGTACTAGAGGATGCTTTTCAGGGACACTGATCACATTAATTCACGTGAGTGGCTCACTGTACTTCGATCTCTACAAATTAACTATTCTTTATTAAATAACTTTTAATATAACTATGTATTAATGATATTTAATATTTTCCACCCACATCCTTCTGGCCTTGCATATTAGCAATCTCTAAGGTAAATCTTGGCCATCTTTGTCCATTTTTTCAGGGAAAAATCTCAGTAAACCCAGGTTCCTAAATTGCAATAACTCTACTAGCATAACTGGAGCTAGATGATGTTTAAAGGACCAAGCAAGCTATGACCAATGCCATATTCCACTCCACTTCCATTTACCTATATAGCAACAGAAATGCAGATAACCATCCCTCACAAAGGACTTACGGCTTAAGTTGAGCTCTTCCTGATGCACTTCCCTTCACTCCCAACTTCAGCTGCTCAACTCAAGTATTCACAACATACTCCCAGCCTTGCAGTCTGTTTGCTTAATTCCTGCAGAAGACCTGCTGAGTTGTTTTCAGCCTAAGCAAAGACAGGTCAGGAAATCAAAGCCTCAGAACTCAAGCCTGAAAAATCCCATCATGTTCTCACTCTCTAAAGTGGGAGCCAGGGCAGATATATCTTGCAAACTTCACAAAGACTGCTGAATAAGTGAAACGTTTGAGGCAGAGGAGTGCACAGCTGGCAATGCTGTTTGATCTATTTGCTAAACTATCTGTGGCACGCAACCCTCTGCATCTCAAGCATAGGTTTTCCTGCATCCTCCACCCCCATAATTTCATTTTCACTTAGATGAAAGCTGGTACTATCAACTTTCTGGCTGGCTGCTATGCATTGCCAAGGCAGACTGTTCTAGGGAAAACGTCCTCATTATTCAAACATTTCCATTCACACTTAGCTCACTTGTTTTCTCTACTGTGGCAAGTTATCCTGATTCAAAGTGCACTGAAACCAATGGAAAGGCTTTCTATGATCTCTACTGGACCAGGCCAGTGGGTTTGGCTTCAGTTTCCAGGTGGAGGCAATACTTTGAGAATGGGGCATCTAAACCCTGAGCTCATATACCATGTCAGCGTCTGCCATGCCTTGAGGATGCTGAAACCATTGCCAGTCTAGCCCACAAATAAGCAAAGGTTAAATTAAAGCAACAACCACAGAAGAACAGAACAATAAAAAATGCTGGGAAAGAGAAGTACCAGGATGCTTGCAAGTCCTCCTTTCTTCCTGTGTTTCGGCCTGCATCAAAACAGCTAGGGGCTGCAGCCCTGGGTACCTCTAAAGCATCACTCAGATCAGCGGTTGGTTCTTAGCACAGGTAAGGACCACAGCCTGAGCCAGAGATGCAAATCTAATTGCCACTTTAACAAGCCCTCCAGCAACACCTTGTTTTATCTATTTTGATCGAGCATCAGGTGACCATCAAGACATTATCGCCAAGCGATGTGTCTAGGCAATGCACTGGCTGTGTACTAGCTTCCTTTGATGATGAGTGGAGGAGTTAGTGGCAAATAAACCTATCTTTTTATCATTTACCAACTGCTAGGCTATGAGCTGGCTTTTCAATCAGACCTTGTCGGCCTAAATGGTAACACATCACTCTGAAGTGGTGTTCTGGGACTTGAAAGGAGACATACTGCAGATTCTTCAAGGAAAATGGGAAACGGATTCATTTCTCTTACAATCATATCACTGCAGTTTACACCTGGTGCTTTCCACATAGCCACAGTTTAAAATCTGCCTTGCAATGAGAAATGAACCGGTACATTTGTCGCATAAAATATGGATAAAAGCATGTTTTGTTTGGCCTAGGTTCCTTATCTGGCTGCAGTGAGACTGTATAAACAAAGCACCTATTGCAAGAACAGATTGCAGAATCATGGTAAGCATTTCTGGCACATACCCCACCCTTCAAGTAGGCAGCCTACCAGGCTTTGTCTGTGAGCATTTAAAGCACTCCAAGACAGTTCATCTTGAGCTAGGATAAGGAGAGCTCTCCATTATGCTTAGATACTGATGGAAGTTTCAGTTTGAGTCAGCTGTCACCGACCAAATTTCTGATGAAGATTTGGACTTCAAACCAAGCAAACTGTGGGCTGGCCAACAATGAGAGCATGGTGGTATTTCGCATTACAGAAAAAATGGTAATCTTAAAAGCAAATGAAGTGAAACTGGGTGTTTTTAAAGGATCTTCAAATTCTAGTAACAAAGACCCAGAGGGCTCACACTTCAGAAAACAAAAAACACCTCTGCAAACTACAGGCTAGACTCTGTTCTCCAGGACCTGGTTTCCCAATAGGTTAAATGAGAGAGATATCAGGTCCTTCAACGCAGATACACTCATTTCTAATTCTTCCTAGCAGAGAAAAAGTACCTATCACAGCAGGAGCAAAGACGCCAGAAGAAAATACCAGAAGGTGGTTATGATAATAAGCTTATTTTCATTACAGTAGGATTATATTTTAAACCTTTCATCAGACTGTTACAATTTCAGAACATGCTTCTGCGATCCTAGGTTTTTAAAAGACAAAAGAAATACAAGAAGAGAAAGTAAAGTTCATCCTGTGGATGAACCCAGTTTTGTTGCCTAGAGATCTTACTGTAAAGTAACTTAATTGTATTCAGAGGACAACTTCAATTCTGATTATGACTAGAATCACGCATGTCTTCATTTAGGAAGTCCTATCGGACTGTGTGTGTCCTAAGCACAGGCTCTTTGAATCATTGCTTAGCAGGGTAATTTTATTGTATGAGTTTGCCTGTAAAAATTATTGTCTTTCTGGCTGTCTAATTAAAATAAAGATGTAATAAAGAATTTATGGTTTTAATTAGAGCATAGATCTTAAAGCAATTATAGTGTGATTAATAATTCCTTAACAGGCTTTCTTATACAAGATGAAGAAAAAAGATTTGAGCCCCATGAAAAATCAATATGCATTACTCAATTACATTAACGAAGCTACACAAAGCAGTCTAGGTCCCAATTAAATTGCTCCTCATGTTAAACTGGCAATGACGTCTGTAGTTATTAATGAATCTTTACCTATTTATTTAATCATTGTGGGTTGTTTCTGAACTGTAGGACTTTGTTGCTTTAGGGGGGTTTCATTAGAAAGATGCTGAATATAGAGATGTGCCTATGGCCTCATCCTGCCCGAATACAATTTTGGAGGACAGGGTGACCAAGGTTTGCTGCAGAACCAATATGACTTGAGCACAAAACCTTTCTGCATTGCCTTTACCTGAATTACCACCTAAGGCACTGCACAGCAGCTGTTCATCAAGGCCAAGCAAATGCAGTGCAAGGCACTGCACCCCTTTCCTGTGATCTCTGCTTGGTGGAACAGGTTCAGGGGTCTACCAGGACCCCACGAGAAAGCACCACTCTGGGCCAGACATGCTGGTCCCCTTGTTCCATGCAAAAAAATCCCTGCCAGGAGCACAGTAAGGTTGAAAGGTCAGGATCCCAAACGCACTCAGGGTCTTCACTATTTGCAGTCCCATGTCCTAAACACATGTGCTGGAGGCCACCAGCACCTCCAGAGGCCACATACAGATGCTCAGCTCAAGGGATCCCTCACTGGGCAGCCCTTTCTTTTTTTGGGGGTGGGGAAAGGGAGCACAAAGAGTTCTGTGCTACACCTGCATATCCAAACACTTCTTTCTGTCTAATGGTGATCAGAAAGCTAAATAGCACAAAGACCTTGGCCCTGACTCAGGCAAGCACGCTTAACTTTAGGCACACAGTGGTCAATAGTGTTATTTAGGTACCGAAAAATCAAGAATATAATTAACTGATGAAGAACACAATATAGACCAATAATGAATAGTGAATTCAAGATAAACAGGAAACAGTTATTCCCTATTTCACACAAAAGTAGCTCTGGAGAAACCAATGAATGTACCAGGGAGCAGGTATGAAACAAACCAAAAGAAACAATTTCAAACAACATCCCTGCAAAAGCTCCTGCCAAAAGGATAATGTAAACGCCAAAATAATAAATTGATTCAAAAGGGGAATAAGGAAGAGTCATTCATTGATAGGGATGTTTACTCCTAATGGTTCAGATGCCAGCTGGGAGAACCCACTAACCAAGGGATGTCCCAAGGCATCACAGAACAATCACCTAGATGTGCCCATCCTTGTGCCCTTGGCCATTTGCAGCTGGTGGATGTCAGGGACAGGACACATACTTGGCGCACATGTTCTCTTCTTCCTTGGTGCTGTTTAAGGTGATGGCACAGTAAGTACTGAAGAGAGGGTCTGGAGGGGGAATAAGGATTTAATGTACAACTTACGTGTCATCACTGAAACTTCTAGCAAAAATTTGTCTTCACTTTTCATTAATAACCTGGCTGAAGTGGTATAACTAAGAACTAGATAAGTTCATATCTTACAGATTAAATGAACTTTAACAACAACAATATGTCTGTACATTCATTCATGCACAGACAGCTCCTCTGATCAAGCTGCCTAGCAAATGAAGCCATACTAATTTAAATGTAGAACAGGAGCAAAAATGATCTCACACAAAACTTTTAATTAGTCATTCTGTAATATGGATTGTCACTTGGTAACTCACTAATTGATCATTAAGAACACACTGTTATAAAGGTGGCCTTCTTGGTGTGAGTAGAGCAAAACCCCCAAACTTCTGAAAGAAAGAAACTATCATTCACTCCAAATAAACCTAGAGAACGTTGATGCTTCATTATGTTCAGACCTAGCTACAGCAGAACATAGATTTATTTTGGTACTGTCAGCTTTGGTGCATCACTGCCTGTGGATCTGAGCCTTCATTGTTATCTGTGTGTGATGCTGCCCTACTACAGCAATGCACAAGGGTAAAGATGCAATTAGAGCTACCTGCAAATTTCAACATCCAGTGGAACTGTATGCATCAAGATGGATTTAATTTCTTGAGCATATCCTGTGTAGTGCTCTTTAAATATGTCAATTCCTTCAGCCAAATGATTGCACAAATTCAAGTTGTTTTCAGAAAGTTGGTGAGGTTAAAAAAAGATTCAGTAACTGCAATGGGGAAGAGCAAGAACTATTTAATTCCAAGTTGATGCTGTGATTGGAGTGAATGCCTTGCAGCTGGTTTCAGTTACTTGATAATCTGATTCTAAAAATCCTTTAAAACATTCAAAATGAGTCCAAGGTTTTCCTTTGATTTTACTTTTTCCTTTCAAGTGATTTTCTCTCCTTTCAACACCTTTGAGTTTTCCCAATACTGAGGGGCTGCAGGGCTCACCAGACACAGGATAGGGAGGCACACAGCACAGTCACAAGGGGTGCATCCAACCAGAAATAGTCCACCTTCTCCCCTTGCCATCAAATCTGGACTGACACCAGCCGAAATGTGGGGCTACAGGTGCATTAGAGGAGCTTAGGGTGACAGCCTGGTTCTCTAGATGAGCCTGTTAAGAATCAAAGTGGAAAATCCCACCTACCAAACCAGTGAGCTGGTTAAAGCACTACAGCCATGCGACAGCAATCTGTATTTAGCTTTAATTTACTGATGGCAGGATGGGCTGCTGTTGTGTGCCTGGCCCAGGCAGACCTGCACAGACACATGCAAGACTTGCAGAAAGGCCCCATTCATGCAGGATCTGAGACAAGAAAGGACCACATGGGTCCAAAGTTTGTCCAAGTAACAGGAGCTGCCAGTACTTCGTGTCTTTCAAGGCCATGTCCCAGTTAGAGAAGAGACTTGTCAGGAGACCACATTCTTCAGCAGGCACTGAGGATGACTTTGGGCAAGGTCCCGCACTCACTCTTCTGTCTCTAAGTACTATCTTTGCTTAACACACACCTTCCTCCTGTTATTTCTTTTCATATCTCTTTTTCCATCAGGAAACCATTTGCCTTGGCATGTTTTTCATCTTCTCATTTACATGTCTCCTGCAAGACTGAAACTCCAGCATTGATTTTACCACAAGATAATGTTAATAGGATCAATAAACCGCAATGACTATATCAAAGTGTCTGTTCTTCACCCTCCAGGACTGCAGAAGGTGCTTTAGTCTTAAAGTACATCTAATACACCGTCTGTCACTCTTCTTGTCTAGCCTTATGTATGAGAGACTGTCTGTCTGCCAGGTAGAAAATAAATTATTAGCTTGCCAAAATAATTTAAATTTTTATACCACTTCAGCACATATGAAATATTACTGATGCAATTAAAATATAGACAATCAGCTTAGTGCATCTAAAAATGGGTGCGGTGTGCCGTGACAAGAATAAATGAAGTCTGTTGGGGGGATTATTTTAAGTACAGATTTCTCCTTAACCTAAACATTTCTCAGCTTGTAAAAATCAGGTATCCTATTTCAGACAGGTCAGGCACCATTTAACAATCTTTGTAGAGAAAGATTGGAAAAGACTTGGTTCAAAACAAGCTAGATCCTCTGAGAGTGAACATAAGGGTCTTTTTCAGTGAAGGACGTTGTGTACCCTGGTTTCTTGGTTAGTTGCTCCATGGACTGGTTAGACAGATCATTTTTCAAAGGTCACAAAAAAGAAATAGGATGGGACAAAAGGTTACAATAGAAAGTTTGTTCTGATTACTTCAAGTCCTGTGCTGTGGTGCACCCCCAGGTCCCAGAGTGGTTGTTGCAGCCAGCTGCAAAGTCACAGGACAAAAGAGAAGAATAATGTCATCTATCATTTTGAAACAAAATATTTCCTTGTTCTTTTTCTGTTTTGTTTTTTCCTTACTCTTTTTGATTCCAACCAGTATCTGACCCTTAAGCACAAAGCATTTGCAGACAGCATTATAAGACCTGAAAGTCAATCTAATTGTTTTTCTCAAGATCATATGAAGTGTTTTGGTGAGACATTAATGGCTTTGTTCAGCTTTGTGACCAAAATAATTTCACATTTAACTAGAAAGTCCTCTGGCACTGATGAGTTTGAAGCAAAGTATGGTCTCTGTACAAATAAAAGTCGGCCTGGGTTGATACCAAAGGACATCTCTGTGTTCGTGTGAATGGGAACCAGGTTTCTACTTCAAGCAATCAGAATCATTTCACTGATGATAAAGGTAAACATGTGTTACCCTGAAGAGGCACAAAGACAGAGGATGTGAAAGCAGTCCGGCTGAGAAGCAGCAGCTTAAAGTCATCACCTTTCAGGACACCATGTGAAATGCAGTGGAGGACTCAGTCCCTTTCCTAGTAAATGCCTGTCTGCAAAAAGCCACATAAAACCCAACCAGTCTGAGTAAATCAAACCCAGCAGACTGCATTTGTGAGACTTTAGTGGAGATAAAGGGTGAGATTTATAAAGTTCCTGTGTAATTCAGCAACACGAGTGCTACCAAAAATGATTCCCTGAGGGTTCTTGTAAATCCAAACCCTCTAAAAACCAGACTTTTGACTTTTTTTCTTATTGATATAAATGGACTCTGTATTATCCCTTGAGTATTTCAAACTCGTTATCAATGTATTTTCCCAGGGGTTTTGTATATGCCAAACAAAGCAAAGGCTTTAAGTTGAGCCCTATACATAATGAAACAGATTGATTCTGACAGTTTAAGCTTGCTTAAATTTAAAACAAAGGTCAGGGTTTTAAAAACCAAGCAGAGATATTCTCATCATATGGTATAATGCCACTTTGCCCCCATAATTATGTTTTCCATCTCTATATTAAAGAATTAATAAGGAAGCTTGAAGAATATAGTAATTTTATTTAAAAAGTCCTATTCAAATAATTAAAGGTCCCCATTATAAAAATTCAGCTCTAACAATAAGTTGACAGTGAGGACAACAATTGTAGTGTGCTCAGTTACACTGGGGCACCTCAGCAATTTGAAGGAGGAGGGATTTTAAAGGTCATCTAGAGCAACCTCCAGCTCCACACAAGAGGCACCGCTTGCTCAGGTCAGCTGTGCATTTGTCTTGCTGAATCCTGAAATCCTGCAGTAACTTTTGATTTATTCCAAATTTACCCTCATGTAGAACTTGTCTCCACAGCAAATGAGGGAAATGTATCCAAATTAAAACTAGACCCAATGTAAAATGAATGTGTTCTATCATGTTTACTATTTTGTAGGCATGGTTATTCATGATTAAGAGAGCAATAATTTGATTTTTGTTTCCAAAGTAAATTAAGGTAAGATCAATTAAATCCAGTCTAATTCTGTACAATACTGTCATTTCAGAGATACACAGCTCAGCAAGATGATTTTTAGTTATTTTGGAACATTTTGACCTCCAAGTTAAACCAAGGACATTACACATAAAAAATTTACTTGAACCCTTTTGTGGCATAGATTTTTTGGTTTTATGGATACACTTTGATGCCCCCCTCCCCCCCCGAATAGCTGGTTTTAAATTAGAGTTTTACCTGCAAGAAAATACCCAATTAAACACTCAGAAGATTATTGAAGGCTTACTGTCAGTAATGCCCAAGGGAGACTGGAGGAACGGACCCTCGCTATTCCATGGGATTAGCACTGGGACTTAATTTCATTATCTAATTATAATTTCCCTTTATTTACTGTGAGGAATTAGCTGTAGGTTGGCTTTCAAGTGTCACCTTAACTGGCTCTGGAAAAAAAGAGCAGGATGCAGTAAGAATGAACGTGATGTGTTCAGCTAAAAGGTCAAGATCTGGTCTCAGCAAAGCCATCAGCTTTTGAGGTTCCCATCTGGGGGTGTGATTCCCACCAGGGCTCTGGCCACAATCTGGCTCATGGAGTCTCCAAACAGAATTTGGTCAAAGTACAGCTGGAGAAATTACGTTAACCTTTCAATAAATGTCCAGCACTAATCAGTACGAACGGCTTCCAAAGCAAAATGTCACAGCAGAACAACTGTGAACAGTGGGGAAGTCAGTGAAGGAAATTGAGGACAATTCACACTCAGAAGGACAAACATTGCCATCTCCTTCTCTGTCCCTTCCCCAAGTAAGCATGCTATGCGATATCGTTTATAGCAGAGTGGTCCTGAAGAAGGCAAGGACTTGCTAGCTTACTGGCACGGCTTAAATAACTAAAGCAATTGCTTTTCAAATGTTTTAGTTGTATTTCTACTAAACATAAAGTTGAGAAAATCAGATTCATGTCCTTGTTTGAGGACGAGGATGTCCAGGAACAGCAATAAGGGTAAGGAAGGGGCAGAGCTGGTTCAGTAAGAACACCAGAGCACGCTGCTGCTGGGCAGCTGGCGGATCACTCTGCTCCAGTCCAGAAGGAGCCCATTTGCACACCAGGGAGGATGTTTTCCAGCTCTGAGGCTGATCCATGGGGAAGTCTGATCAAAGTTGCGACTAAAGGGGGATCTGAGGGTCAAACTGAGCTCCTTTGTTCTGGGATTTTTAAGAAACTTTTGCACTCAATAAGTCTAGCTCTTCTCCCGAGGACCCATTGGCAGTCAAACCCTTGCTTGGCTAGCTAGACTGTCTTAGATTTGTCTTAGATGCATGGAGCAAGTGATGCATCTAAATTATTGTAACCCGAGTTCTCTCCATATTTTGCTCATGCTGTTGAAATTTCATATTAAGCTGTATTTCAAGGACTTGATTTGCAGAAAGGCTAAATCTGCAGTTAAGCTACTGAAAAGATGTGATTCCTTAGTCACTCAGCACACTCATTATAAGCATTTTTAAGATTCTTTCTATCCTTTTATCAAAACTGCAGTAACAAAACCAGAAAATTGCTTCATAAATGTATGAGTTCCCATGATATTTGAGTGTGTGGCACCCACAAGAAACTTGACTCCAAGAAACCTTTACCTGAAGGGAAAATATTTTTCATGACTACACAAACTCTACAAACAAAATCAAGTCTGGTATTCTGTACACAGGCAGGGAAGGAGGTGTGATCGTCATAGAAAACAAGAGTTTGTAAATGTAGTTGTCATCATTCAACTGCTTACAAACACCCTGAGGTTGAAAGAGAAAGCACAAGCCCACTTGAGCAACTTTGCTCTCCAAGAAGTGAATTTTGTTTTCCAAAACCTTTGCCTCTCAACCAGAACATTAAAACTGCTCAGCTGTAGCAACCACCTTGGAATCTATCACCTAAATAGAGCCCACCTCAGAGGTGCTTCATCTGCACCTAATTGGCCCCCCAGTCTTGACCCAAGCACTCAGATACAGGAGGTAGAAACTCACTCACAACGCCACATTCTTCACCAGCTTTTCTAAATGCAAGTCTTCCCTATAGGAACCGACAAGCCTTGCTTATTCACTCTGAAGCCCTGGTGCAGGGCACATTACCAGACAAAGTCTCTACAAAAAGACATGCAAAAAACCCAGTATTTTCCAAGTTTAGCAATGTGTTTTGAAAATTTGAACTAAACAATTCTTTCCTTTTGCATTGAGGCATCTCAGGTTTTCTTTTCATTCTTCTTGCTTTTTTGGCAAACTTATGCAAACTATATCTTTGACAGGCATGAAATGTGGAAGGGCCCCATTACCCCACTCTTTTACAAACCATTAAAGAAAATGGATTATTTTCCCTATATGGTTTTACAAAAAAAGCATTAGCACCAGCTGGAAAGAGGATTTTTTTTACAGCTACCTATCAGTTCCAAAATACCCCATGAAGATATTATTTACGAGGTGAAAATGATGCTACTCTGAAAGTCTGCAAAACAGTTTGACCTGGTAATATGAGTTCCCAAATGTACTGATGCAAGAATTGATTATTCTGAGCAACATAACTATTTCCTTGCATACACAACACTGTTTGCACAAAGTCTCGTATCTCCAACTTGCAGTCCTTACTCACTCATAGCCTCAACAAGGTTGCTCCCACAAGTAAACCATCTCTCAAGGATTATTGAATGCCCACAACTGAAAGCCATGTGGAGCCCAGAATCACAGAACTATTAAATCAAATGAAAATCTGACCTTTTACATTGGAACTTGCGTCTTCCAAGCATGTTTCTTACTCCATCATGCAGGAAGAATCTAGACCAGAAGACACAGCAAGAATATTGTAGAATCATAGAATGGTGAGGGCTGGAAGGGACCTTAGATGTTAACACCAAGCCAGAGGACACACCTGACAGCTTTTAAATAGCAAATGGTGGTCAGGAGCTGACTGGTCAGGAGCAGGGTGAGTTGGCCACATGGGATTGGCCAGGTTAGAAGCTGCTCTTCACATCTCCACCGTCTAATATTAACACATGAGGAGGATTTATGTAGCCCATGTTAGGCTTCTTCTGGAGGCAGCAACTATGATGTTGCCAATGTTGTTCCAATCAGTAGGAAAATTCCCACTGCTTGTGGTTTCATAGGATCAGGACAAGCTCAGATAAAGTGTCCTTGGTTAATAGGCATTGCTGCTCTTTGCACAGAGGGACAAAAGAAATCCATAAGAACCAAAGGAGAAGCCAGATGTAGTATTAACACCAACACAACCTGAATCCGAAGTGACTGGTGCTCCTGAAATCAGGCTGCACTAAGCTGCCCTATAATGTCTCCTTTGTATGTTACATCTCTATCTGCAAGGCCTTATATCAGGCTGAGGAACCTTTTAGTGGAATAAAGCCCTATCCAATACAAGTTTGGCAGTGTATCCATAATGAAACCACAATTTAGCATCTAGAGAAAGCAGTCACATTCCAGCATGACTGAAAAGAGTGATGAAGTTAAATTTAATTAAATAAAAAAAGAACTTCAGGTACTGAAAAAACATGTCATGCAGTGCAAGTAGGCAGTCCACCCATCTTCCCACCGGGTTAACATCAGCAGAGGATCAGAAATGAAACACCATATTTGGCACCCAAGTAATGTTTCCTGAAGAGGAAACAATTAATTACTGCCAGGTAACACTGTCATGGGCTGATTGGGTGACACAGTAACTAATAAATTTTCTCAACCAGCTCCTAGCTGCGAGGAAGACACAGCAAGATTCCCCTTCACTGCAAGCAAATATTCAAACAACATTCATCGCCTTTTCATGCAAGGGAATAAAACAGTGACCTTGGCAGAATTTGTGCCTCTGCTTTTCCCTCTTCCAAAATAAACCCAAACCAAGGCAGCACATCCCCCTCAAAGCCCATCAAAAGACAAAGCTCCAGTAGAAAGCAGAATTGCCTTTTTAACCACTGAAGGTGTTTTTAAGATGGACTTTTCCTACAGGGATTTCGGAAGCTCCATTGCCGCCGCAGCCAGCAAATGAAGCAAAGCATGGGCCACTGAGTCAAAGAGGGAATGCGAGCAGACATACTACAGCGAGTTATTTTAAACCATTATCGGAGATCTGTACCTAAACTCTCCAGCGGCCTGCTTCTAGCTAAAAGGCTTCCACTTGAGTGCTTCAGATCATGTAAGTTTGTTTAAGATGCATAATTCATGAAGGGTGCATAGAACCATCCTTGAATAACTTTTCACTCACCACCTGCTTGACAGGGAGAGAGCTGACAGAGCAGTGCGACTTGAGAAGTCTGACATTGGCACGCTATGTGTCCCAGGAAGGGACAGGGATCGCCCCATTGCCTTAACCCCCTCTTTGGTTAAGGAAGCCAATTGAACCAGGTAATTCCATGATTAGAACTATTTCCATCTGTTGTCATTACCATTAAAATAAGAGAAAGACAAATGATGCAAAGAGTAACAACTGCTTACATTATAGGCCTTGAAAAGGGATGTAAAGAAAATGTATGGTTTTACAGGCTTTCAAAAGAAATAAATCTATTGCACACCAATGGCCAAAGTGCAGCAATTCCTACTAAAGCTGAGCAGTACTCACAACTCAAATAGTCCCACTGAAATCAATTTGGGAGTATAAAATGCAAGTAAGGAAAGCACCACCTGTTTTTTTTGGTGGCAAAATAAGATGTATAAGGATGAAACCTTCAGCTAAAATGAATGTGATTTGCCTCATTGTGGAGCTGTGCCTGTTTGCATCAGCCTGGAGTTCACTGCAGCAGCGCGCCTATTGTAGAGCACTCGGGGTTTAATTACCAATGGTAAATAGTACATCCTTAAACTTTATAGACCTTATATATTTGCCCTACTTTATTTTGTAGCTAAAAGCCCAAATGTGGCCTGATAGGCAATTGAGGAATGATTTATGGACTTTGTCTGCTGTTAGTACCAGTTTGGAAGCACTGTGTGACAGAATGGAGGGATTTTTTTCCTAATGCATTTTGGGAGGCGGTGTTTGGAGTGAAACTGTCATACATTGATTTCCTCTATAAAATCATGAACATTTTTTAGCAGGGCTTTAGAAAAAGAGAAAAAATAAAGGGCAAGACAAGATATAAAGAGAACAACAATGGACACAGTACACAGGATGAAGGATCTAGTGCATGGCTTTCATAATTTATGCTGTGGGACAGCTATCCCAGCTGTGAGCCTTGCCCCACTCCCACCCACATCCCAGGCTATCCTCCATTTATTTTGTCTCTTTTGTCACTGAAATGTGCCTCCTGCTGTCACGATTAATGTGAGATTTAGATTAAGCCCAGACACCTTTCAGTTTCCTTTTAAAGGCCAAAACAATGAACACATGCACACAAAAACGAGGATAGGTTAATTTTCAAATCCAGACTGTATGTGTATTGTTATCCTCCCATACACACAGTCTCCAAAATAAACATTTCACACAAAGCACCACTTTCCTCTTGTGTAGTGCAGAGCAGTGAAGTGAAGCAGCACTTCCAGCCAGGGCACTCTGAGCATGCGCATGTTAAAATAAAGGGTTTTTCCTCCCAGGATTTCAGAGAGGTTTTGTAATTGGCACTTGTATGACCCCACTGTGATTTCTGCCCTATACCAGAGTGCAGAGGCACCTGAAAAGTGATTTGTAAGTCAGAGAGAAAGAGTGAAATACATGGACCTGGTGCATTGACATGCACTTTATCCTTCCTTCTGTTACTCTGAAAGCTAGGATGGTTTCCTGCTTCTAAAAGGGTCACTTGAGTCTTTTATCTGAATCAAATCCTGCTCTTGCTTCCTGCAGGGCATACAAGAGAAATGACACCAAACATTATTCTCTTATCAAGGGAGAGATTTTTCCTGAGACTTGGGTGCTTCCTGGGGACTGCCAAAAACACTGACAGCAGGAAAAAGCTGTCCATGCCAAAGGTTCTCTGTTGACTGAGATGTTGTTCAGAGAGGAGGAAGTCAAGCAAGTCTATCAATGTAACTATTTTGCATCTCCCCCTGTGTAAATGTGGGCTGAAAGGCTGGTGAAGAAGCAGGTGCATGCAGGATGCTTTGGCTCAGAATGCCTTCCTCAGTGACCTGAAAGAGGAAGAGTTATAACTGGCAGGATGTTTCCATTCCCCTCCAAGGAAGGGGAGAGAATGGGACTTATTCTGGGTATCTGGGAAAAGAAATGGAAGTAAATGTGTGAGTTTAAGGATTGGGGGATGCTTTTGTGCATTGTTGGAGTCACCAAGCAGGGGGATTGGCAGTAGAGTGAAAAGCCAGGCTACCTCTGAGTGATAGGCTGGAGGGCAAGTTGGAGAGGAGGGTGGGAGCCCAGCACTGCATCTTCGGTTTTCAGGTTATCCCTGGTATTGCTGTGCCATTGCAAGATAAGGCAGAACAACAGCTGTATTTAAGTAGCTCATGCTACTTTAATGAGATCTCAGTGACTGATATTTAGAAATATATTAAGTTTCTGCAGTGCAACACTGAGATTTCTCGGTGTCTTCAGGAAAAGAAACAGCACCTTCTGCTCTTGTGTCTCTTGCAGGGGAGAGATGTTAAAGATCAGCTCAAATACATTCAGACCTCTGCTAAAAAAGAAGTGGGCTTCAGAAATGGCTTAGCAGCATTATGCCAAAGGCATAGCCTGGGCTTTTGCTTCAAAGCTATCTTGTCTTTCAGCAATGTTTTTTCTCCTGCCTTCTCTGTCAGCTTTTCTACCTAACTCCTCAGCCCAATAACTCCACACTGATGTATAAACAGGCTTTTTCTATAGCATCCCCTTAAAATTAAAAGAAATGCATTGTCTTCCCAGAAATAAACACCCAAGACAGAGGGCAGTAAAACTGCCTTTATTTGGGAGAATTCATTTGGAGATGCAAGATGCTCACAGCAAATGTAAAAAGGGTGTGCAGTGCCGTCCCCTAACTGAGTATGCAAACAGGAGGATGTGTGAGGAGCTGTGTACAGATCAAAGTAATTTCAGGTACCAAATCTTACACTGGCACACATACATGCAAAAAAGCTATTTGTAGCTGAGATATGCAAAGAATTATGTGTTCAGACATCCAGACAAAATCTGCAGACAAGGCAATACAAAATTATAAGTGTTGATGTGCACTTGTCCCTGGCATGAGGATGTGAAAAGAATTACATCTGTCCTCTCCAACAGGCAATTGTTCATCATTTCTAATGAATTAAATCAGCAAGCACAACAAAGCCCTGAAAAACCAGTATAGCCCAAGCTGGCTGATGAGAGGAGGGCTGTGAGGATATCTTTTCTAATAACCATTCAATCCCTTAGCAAAAGCATGGGTTAAAGGCCATTGTGCTGGACTTGGAAGTTAATCCATAGCTCATCCCAAGTACAGATTTCCTTTGCGACCATGAGAAAGGCTTTGGCAGAGCTCATAGAAAATTGGGGAGTTTGGGAAGGCTAGTGTCAGAAAACCAGAGAGAGAGAATAAATCATCTCTATTTCCTTGGGTACATTATCTAGTAAGTAGGCAAAAGCCCATGTGCAACCTCTATTTATACCCAGGTGTCATACAGAAGACAGCACTGATCTTTACACAAAAGGTGCGTCAGGCTCCTGACCCATGTGGTCATGCTATTCAATTGACGCTCCTGCAGCTGAATAACCATCCTACTGAAGCATCTCTCTGTGTGAATACAGTGAAGTTTCCACCGTTGAATGCAGAAGGTGGAATAAATAGAAGTAAATGAGAATAAAAGGTTCCTGCATGCTTAGATGAACCCAGCCTGCTTTTTGGCTCTGCTCCTTGCACAGGTTGTGCTCGCAGATGTGCACAGCCCATGACCTCCTCTGTGACAGGGGGATGTGACAAATCGCTGTGTCTCTCAGCTATGTGTGAAGGGAATGAAGCCCACTTCCTGCAGCACTGCGAGAGACGAGGCGAGACGAGACAAGTCTCCGCATGCTCAGCAGGGCTCCGTTTGCAAAAAGAGGCCAACCACATGGCAGGGCACATATTCTGCACAGAGCACAGGAGGTGTAGTAAACCTTGACATACAGCATATATCCACGTAGCCGTAAAGAGGTTAAGACTCTCTTGGTAGGAACCAGTAGGCAAGAGCCTCAGGAATGACTATTTTTCTTTCCTGACTTCCCCATAAGAGGACATAGGGAACAATTCCTCTTGCCTCAGTTGATGGTCTCTCCCCTAAGAGCTCAGTTGCCTGACTGAGGGCAATATTATTTGCACAGGGATTCTGTAAGAATGACCAGAGTTTTATGAGGAAGGAAGAGGTGACACCCAGTCTCACTGCATAAGCATCACTAGTGAAAATGAAGCAATTAAATCACTAACTAGATCCAAACTGTATGTGCATTGGATCCAAATGCTGTCTCTGGGACTTTCATTCTCTGGTTCTTTGCAGAGGTTGCTAAAGATTAATGATTTATAAAAGCATCAGGCTGCACTATGTTTCCTCGGGTCCAGTTAAGGAAATACAATCAACATAGGAGTTTTGTATTGTGAACATATATATATTTTTCTTCCCCTGTAATGTTAGGCCTGTCAAAGTGAAACTGATAGGTTGGAAAAGAGTCTTCTGAAGAGCCAAAAAGGAGAACTAGAACTGGTGAAATCTATCAAATAGGTATCAGAGAGCAGTGCTGTCATAGTGCACTGTGCTGTTTGAGGAAGAAAAGGAGCAGTGGGATCTAACTGGCCAAAGAGTTCAAGATACCTGGAGTTTAGGTCTGCTTCTACTGAGAATCTGTTGCACGACCTTGGGCAAGCACACTTTTTTCTCAGCACTTTGCTCCTCTCATCATTTGTTTTGCCTTATCTTTAAATTGGAAGCTCTCAAAATGAGGTTTGGCTCCTCATATGTATTCAAAGTTTGGAGCTCAAGGTGCTACAATAATACAAACAATAATAAAAAGGATTGAGTGATGCAGTATAATCGCGTGAATAATGGGGTACCTTCTAAGACTCTTCTTCCTGCAAGATCATCTTTGTGCTAGTAAGTTCTGTTTACTCAGGGAATATTCAATAAATAATAAAGAAAACCTCAGGGTAAGACTTTCCCAAGCACAGCAGGTAATTTAAGTGTATCATCCATTAAAATTAATCCAAAGGGTGCATCTAAATCCCTTTGCACTCTCAGACAATTCTTAGCTTTAGTATTTGATTTCCAAGCTAGGCAATTGGCAGGGTGGTCTGTGTATCCAGTGGATAGTGGGGTAGAAATTAAGAGTATTGGGTGCAGAGCTCTTACTCACCTGGCCAGCTTTACTGGTCATCTGGTTGCTCTTGCTCCCCTGTAGCCCTCTGTGCAATCCCTGGGAATTGATCACTACAGGAGGTAGGGCTGGGAGACTTTTGCCTCTGGATTCTGCAGATGAACAGATTGGGCAAAGAAAGGAAGATTAAAAAGGAGAAATAGCACCTTCACTGTATGCAATATGACTCTACCTCTTCTACCCCCACTGCTCCAGCCTGAAATTGTGCTCCCGAGAGCACAGAGTGCTGCTCTTGCTTTCGGCAAGGGTCAGTAGGGGCCCATGGTGGATTCAGAAAATGGGAAGTTTAAAGCCACTTAAAGCCACCTACTCTCCATTTCTCATCTCCAATTTCTTAAACCTAATGCAAGGTGGGGAGGAACAGCACCAGTCTTATTGTAAATGCCACATTACTATGTAAGACAGGACTGATGTGCTTCGAAAGGTGCTTACTGCAGCTTTCGTAGATCACTCTGTCAGCATGACAGATAACAGCCTCCAGACAACTATGAACACATTAAAAATATACTTCCACCTCTGAGCAATCACACGTCAGTGCAGCACTGTCTCACCGTGCAGGAGCGAAGAATGCCGTACCTCTGGGAGAGCTGTACAAACATCTGCGTCTGCTTCAGCTCTATTTTTCACTATTGTTCCTTCCTGACAATTTTGCCACCCTTGACAAAAAACCCAATCGAGAGCTAAAAATGAAATGAGTTCTTTCTGACACGTGCATGCATATTTAAGCATCTCTGTCACTGTATGTTAGAGTCACAGGCACTCTAATGATGCCGCTTAGTTGCTTGCTTCTTGCATGGCATCAGGTAGCAATATTAGGCTATATGGTTTCAGAAGCTGAACATATCACCTCTTTCTTTCTATTTCATATTGGCCATTAAACTTAAATTATCATTAGAATCACAATGAAACAGAGCAATGTCTAATTTTGTGAGGAAATGAGGCTGACAACACCAGAACAAAATACACATCATTAACAGAGCCCTGCTCATGACACTCTAAAACACACAGCTCTGTGAATATTCATACTCTATTTTTGAAGGACACAAGGCTTAAAGCTGGAAATTTCAGTTGCATTATTGTTTCTTGTGCCTTCTGGGATCAGAACACCAAGGAAAAAGAACAGCTCTGTGCTGTTCAGGGTATCTTTGTCCGAGTAAACAAGGCAGAGGCAAGTTTCCCCACAAAAAAAGAGAGATGGTAGACCTGCATTTAAATGACTTGTACCTCACTTTTAAAGAAGTGAATTGTGAATATTATGATGCTGGATTCATCATTAGAGGACAGACCAGATGGCTGAAGGCTCAGAGTGTAGTCTCATCCCTATGCAGAGGGATTTCTATAATTGCATAGTAACTGTTATTGGAAGTTTCCATACACATGTAAATCCCTTTGTACTAGAATGAGAAAACCCTTTAATGCAAAGCATTATGTCCATTACAAGAAGCAGAATGAATAGCTAATAGTCATTGCAATTAAACTGAAAATCCATTTGGCCTGCTGGCACCTTGAACATAAAGCAGGAATTTTACAAATTGTATCTTTTATTTAAACAGCACCTTTCATGTCAGTGACAACTTCACAGATACAAGGAACAGGAAAGTCCAGTTATGTGTATTGCAAGGAGTCCCAAATAAAATTTTAATGCTCAGGATGTACTGAGGAGTCATTGGTCTGCTTACATTTATTTCATCTGTAAACTAAGATCTCAAATCTGTGTATTTGCTGTAGTGCATTATAAAAAAAGAGATCTGTAAACCTTAAAAACTTCACTGCAGTCCCAGATGAAAAAGCCCTAAGCACTTACTGTTAGTAAAATCCCACTGAAACAGATTCCCAACCTAATGCCAGAAAAGTGTCACCAGAAGTGCTCAGTGCTAGTAACCTTCCTAAGACGTACAGCCAGATGCCATTAGCATGGTTTTAAAGTAGCCAAATAGTCTCTGAGAATGGTACTCAGGTCCTTACTCCAAGATGTTATGCTCTTGAATTTTAGCATCGTTCCTTGAAGGCAACCATGAACCTCTCCTGGAGATTCCTGGATATCTCAAGCACGACCCTGCATAGAACAAATAGTTAGGCCAGCCTTACTTTATGATCTTAATTAAGAAGAGATTCTGCTATGTCCATACCGCACTGAATTCTTGAGAGGAGAAATTCAGTAACGTATCAGATGTTACTACAGCTACGGTAGTGCCCTGGGTTCAGCAGTAGCAGTCATTTTTCTCTTTCTTCATAGCTGGTGCAGTGCTGTGTTTTTGACTTTCAACCTGGGATCAGCACTGATAACACTGATGGTTTCAGTTGCTGCTCAGTAATGTTTACTCTGACCAAGGACTTTCTGAGTCTCATGCTCTGCCAGGGAGGAGG
>JANRGW010029503.1:0-12168 GCA_024733675.1 Psilopsiagon aymara
CTCCAGGAGCAGAGGGAAGAAAAAGGGGGAAGTGAGTAAACAAACTGCGTGGCTGATTTATGGCTTAAACCACGACAGATGCTTAGTCAGCATAAATGTGTTGTGCAAAAGAGATGACAAGGAGGGAGGTGATGGTGAGAGTCCTTGCTCTGGTTGTTGCCTCTCAGCCACTTGGCAACTTAATTCTGTGAGTCTCTTCCATGCAAACCATATTGTGAGGGCAGTAGTTAGAAACCAGCAACAGGCTGGCTCACCTTACCTAGTTTGTTCCTGTGCCATGAACTTCTGCACTCAGGTCCTGTTTGCTAAAATCTTATGCAGGTAAACTGAAATAGAAACCAGGGGTCATAGCACATACTGAAAACAATGAATATCAAGAGGTCCATGCACTGCTGAACAGTCAGTCCTCCAGGAAAATAAACTCACCTCTTACATATGAGCTCTCTTAATTTTTTCTTTTCCTAAAGGAGTACTATGTTTAAATATTGCACATGCCTGTTTCTCTATTTAAAGTGTATTTTTAATCTATCTTGGCAAATGTAAGCTTGGTAATAACAACTGTGTTACTTTAAAAACACTCACTTATTCTGGCTCTGGTGGGAAGTCTCTCCTCCCGTTACATGTGTATGGCCTTCGGTCATGGAACCAGAATGGTTTGGGATGGAGGGACCTTAAAGACCATCTACTTCCAAGGCTTCTGCCATAGGCAGGGACACCTTCCACTAGACCAGGTTGCTCAAAGCCTGGCCTTGAACTCTTCCAGGGATGTGGCATCCAAGAAGAATAGAGGAAAGCAAAAGAAAAAAATCTTCAACAAGAACACTGAAAGGAATGTCCTCTCAGTGCCCCTGTGTTAGACGGTTGATGTGGCTGCCCTTGTGTTCTTCTGCAGAAATTTGTGCTACGTTATTCAGGCAGAGCAGGCTAATGTGAAATATTTTTAAAGCAGTGGTATGTTTTCTTGTTACTTTCCTGTGGGCTTTTTAGAAAGTTTCAAAGACTAAAATCTTACAGAAGGCCTACAGAGCCAAATAAAACAGTAGTGATGATCTGTAGAGATCCTTGCTACAGAAATGTTGTTAGTGGCCTGTTGGCAACTTAGGCTGTCATAAAAAAACCCAACCCAAAACAGGCAGATGATGTCTTATCACCAGATGATTCCTTGCCCCTTTGAAGTCCCATGGTGTGGTTTTGGTGTGATGTTTCCTGTGCCTGACTTCACAGATAGTCCTAACCCCATGACAATGATAAGATACTCATTTTCAGTATTGCAAAATAATAACTGCTGATTTTTAGATATGCCAAAACCCCAATGGTGACCTGTATTCAAAGGTAAAATCAGTCTTACCTGAGAGCAGTTCCAGGACAGGACGCAAGCAGGCACCACTTTGCAGCCCAGTTTTCACAAAGGCAGTGTGGTGATTCGAGTGCATCAGGAAGAGAGAAAGCTAAACTAGATGAAGACAAGAGAGAAATGGGGATGAACTATGCTTCTATTTTGAAAAGAAGGAAATAAGAGGTAAGATGGGAGCTAATCCTCTTCCAGATGGCCAAGTTAAATGTCCATGTTGCTGTAAAAAGGAACTAAATGTAGGTGTGATTTAAAAAATACCCCACGGTGGTCCACCCATTTCAGCAAGAACACTTCATCACAGGAGCGTAGAAAAGCTTCCGTTGTATTTTAAGACCACCTGCTTCCGTGCTCTACATGCCTCTCTGCTCTGGGATACTGCATTTGGAGTGAAAGTAATGCAGAGAGGCAGGGAGAGAGACTGGGGACTTAGGGAGTGACTTAGAAACACAGTATTATTTCAGGACTTCCTGGCTGAAGACTTTATGCTGTATGTCTGAGGAAACGTTGTGGTAGACCACATATGGTAAACACAGATGCTTGTGTAGTTGGCAGCATGATTAAGTTCATTTTGGGGGCAATATTTGTCTTATTTTTTCTGAACGCTGTGGAACGTTCTTGACTGCCTAACTTGTTACTGAGGACAGATGCAGAGCATCATCTTTCCAGGAGAGCTCATTTAGAATTACAGGTGCAATTTTATTACCTAGTGTATTATTAACAGGTGTCATAAAACCCAATAATAGTAACTTCCGCAGAGCCTCATTCAATACTTTCAAGAGCCAAAGTAATTAGAAAATATAAAGCAGTGTCTCTATACTGTTGCAGCTTGAGTTCGGTGCCTTTTATCACTGAAAAATGCACCTTTTTTCTCTTGTGGCTCTTCTGAATAGCTTTCATGACAAGAGGGACCAGCTGCACATTTTGAGGCAAAATTCAGATTAGAGGTTTTCAGTGATTGGTTCAATCACCGGTCTTAACTACATGCAATTGAACTAAGACACAGAGGTGAGCATTCCCAGACAGAGCTTTGCTCTTTTTTGACTGAAAAAAAGAAGAGTTTGAAAAGTTTATGTATTGTTCAGATTTCATGGTTTGGACACATTTTTGGAGAAGAACAATCTGAGCCTGTAGCCATCCGTCTGGCAGTGATCCTCACCTTTCACTTTGCTTGGAACTGCAGAAAAAATGCTTTGGGTGTTACCTTGTGTGGGAAAATCTGGAGTTAAACTCTTTTTTGGAGGTGGAGAAAAATCCTTAACCCAAAATAAAAGTAGTAACTTCGAGGGAGGGATACAGAAAGGATGAGCAGATACTAATGTCTGTCACTGTCCAGTTCTACTGTGAATACCATAGGCAGACACATTGTAGATTCTGGCAGCCTCCTCTTGCAAAGATTTCAGGTTAGAGATGCTACAGAGACAATCCTTGTTTCTTTCTTTGGGACAGCATGCTCCAAGGCTTAGTGCCAAGGGAAACCCGGTCAGACTTTGCCTTGGAGCTGAGTTTTAATCACGGTTAGCCAGTGGCTGTAGCAGGAGGGACTTGTACCAGGACTTACTGCTGCTTCCCAGGAAAGGTTGTCACTCCCATTAATGTGGTGATGTAACAACTCACCCAAATCCTTGTGCATGTGCTTGCAGGGATTTAGGTTAAACGCAGTAATCAGAAGAAACTGATGTGCTTTGCTGAGTAAGAGGATGGATGTGGGTGTGTGCTTCATTTCTTTGCTGAGGAACAGGTGAAAATGATGAAGCAGCTAAGAACTGAGGCACCTCCCCTATGAAGACTGGGTTGAGAGAGCTGGGGTGGTTCAGCCTGGAGAAGAGAAGGCTCCAGGGAGACCTTACAGCAGCCTTCCAAGAGCCAACAAGAAATCTGGAGAGGGACTTTTTACAAGTGCCCATAGAGATAGGACAAGGGGTAAGAGCTTCAAACTGACAGGGGAAATCTGGGTTAGATGTAAGGAAGAAGTTTTTCACTGTGGTGATGTTGAGGCACTGGCACAGGCTGTCCAGAAAAGTTGTGGCTGCCTAATCCCTGGAAGTGTTGGACAGAGCTTTGAGCAACCTGGCTTAGTGGAAGGTGTTCCTGCCTGTGGCAGGAGGTTGAAACTGGAGGAGCTTTAAGGTCCCTTCAGCCCAAACTGTTCTGTGATTCTGCGAATAGTTCTTGTGAAGGGGACTGGGTAGCTTTAGTACTTTCTGCTGTTTTATGTAGTTGTCACCAGTAGAGGTGAGATAGCTGGAGCAGTTTGACCAGTGCCACAATGCATTTAACAACTTACTACTAATGTGTAAACGCATTTTTATGCTCAAGAGAACAGAAACAGTGATGGACTAACTAGTGAAACAGTTTGGCTGTCTTTGTACTTCAAGTAATTTATCCTATCTTTTTGGTACAAAAACATCTAAGCTTTCTCTTGACCACTTATCATTTGAGGCTCTGGAAAGGCAAAATAACACTTGAGCTTACGGTGATTTATAACAGAAGAAATCACATCTGTCAAAATGTGAGAAGGAAGAGTTCAGAACAGCTAAAATATTCATTGGCCACTATCTCAGGCTTTTTTTTAATTCAGCATAGATCTTTAAACTGTAGAGCTTTTTATGAGCGTAACACTGGGTGAATGCATACCTGTAATACATGTTGGGCAAAACCTTGTATCTTGCATGTTCATTTGAAAATTACAGAAGATGTAGTAATTTGGCAGTAAATGTATATGCATCCTGGGTTCAGCAGTAGCAGTCATTTTTCTCCTTCTTAGTAGCTGCTGCAGTGCTGTGTTTTTTATTTTCAGCCTAGGAACAGCTCTGATAACACCGATGTTTTCAGTTGCTGCTCAGTAATGTTTACTCTGACCAAGGACTTTCTGAGTCTCATGCTCTGCCATGGAGGAGGGGAAGCTGGGAGGAAGCAGAGACAGGACACCTGACCCAAACTGACCAAAGACGTATTCCATACCACAGCACGTCATGCCCACTGTATAAAATGGGGGCAGTTACCCAGAAGGGTTAAATCCCTGCTCGGGTCGGACTAGGTATTGGTTGGCAGGTGGTGAGTGGTTGTATTCTTTTCCCTTGTTATTTCCTTTGCCATTATTATTATTGGTGGCAGCAGCAGTGATTTGTGTTATACCTCAGTTACTGGACTGTTCTTATCTCAACCTGTGGGAGTTACATTCTTTCGATTCTCCTTCCCATCCCTCTGGGAACTGGCAAGGAAGAAGGGGGAGAAGTGAGAGAGTGACTGCATGGTTTTTCTGAGTTATGGCTGAGCTTAAACCATGTCAAAATGTTATTAGTACTTTCTTCTTAAACCAGATCTCTTCAATGTAAAACCACAATCTGCGTTGAACTGAAGGCAGCTTGGGAAAGGAGATGACTGCAATATTTTAAACTCAGGAAAAAAAAAGAGATGATGAAAATGAGTGTTAGAACAATTGTCCTATTTTCTAATAATTAGTATTCACGAAGAAAAAAATGTGCTCTAACTGCCTAGTAGTTTCTGAACTGCTGAGACACCTAACAAGTTGTCTTAAATAAATTTACCAAACATATAGCAGGAAATAATTGCTGAGCATTTAATTCTGAAATCGCAACTCAATGCAGAGTGGTTATGCAGCTGGCTTGTGTATCTCAGTTATTCAGTGAGAAAATGATTTGGCTAGGAACGGAACCTTGTCCTGTTTGGACTTTCAGTGGCACATTCATATTGTCTCTTAGATGTGACTTTGTGAAAAAGTCCTACTAAAATGCTTTGCTGTAGCTCTACTGGACCTCATTATTTAACATTACAATAGCTATAACAGAGTCTGCAATTTTAGGGGGATAGTAATAATTCTAGAGGATATTTAAAGCAAAATGGAGGCTGTGCTTCCAGTTAACCTTTGCAGCTCATTCTACAGAGACTTTACATGTGGGAATAACCCCTTTGGTATCATTAGTGCAAAGGGTTGCTCCTCCTGCCTGCAGCTCCCAGTCAAGTCTCACTCCAGCTCTTAGGATAGGACCTCTCTGCAGTGTTTTACTGAGGTGGTTGTGGCATATGCAGGTCTTCCTGGCCCTGACTGTGATTGCAGCACAATAATGTTTTCATGCCAAATTAATAGATAACCCACTGTTTTGTATTTGCCTCTTAATTACATCACCTGCCCAGTAATTAAATTTAGCTGCACTCCCTGAGTGCCGAGACCAGGTGAGCACCAACTGGGGTCAGCAGTAGTGGTCTCGGTTGCTAAAAATATGGAGTGTTTTAAAGTCCACAAGTTTCGGTTCCATTTTTCTTTTAAAAATATGTTAGCACTTATTCTCTGTAGTGCCTGTCTTTATAGCATAATTTTAGTAGTAACCTCTGTGAGTTAAATCTACATTTTCAGGCAATGGGAGCAATAGAGATGCTATCACTAGCTTGTGTAGAGGCTCATCTTGTGCAGAGGAACTGCACAATGCACATGGATCAGTGAAGTGGTTTACAAGGGGTTTATAGAGAGAACTGCATTGTCAAGGAATAGGTTTTCTGTTAAAAAAGAAATAAAAGCATCATTCTGTGAATTCACGTGGTATATGGCAGCATATGGCCCTGCAGCCATCACTGTGCCTATCTGTTCTCCTTTTGCTTTGTCAAGAACTTTGTCAGGATTCTTGGAACTCATTGAGGTGGCATACAGCCTCCATGTGAGATGTGCATTGACCTCAATTCTTGCTGAAAGTTGCAGAGGACTGAGGACATTTGGTCTTTTTTCAATTTGAGGCTCTAGTTCTTGAAGCATGCATCTTGTGTGAAGGGAAGGGTAGAGGATGGGCTAATGTATCCTTCCTGCTAATGAAACCAGTCTTCCTTTTCTGGGTGGCTGCTTAGGTTTTTGGCTACTTCCACAGTGAACAGACCTCAGCCCCAGCTAGGGATGGAGCTATAGTCTGAAGAGAAGTAGGCCTTAAGCTGTATCTTTTGTTTCTGAGCAGTGCTGACATCCCAAGTCATGCTGAAGTTTGAGCAGGCCGTCTTTACTCACTATTGGAGATGGGGGCATAAATGATTACATAGGGAGTTATTTTTCTTTTTAAGGTGAATGAATGCATAGATTCACTTTAATATTGATGCAATATTATGATTGCAATAACTGCAATGGAAAAGAAGTGACAAAGCAATAAAGGAAAACAATCTAATAATAGTAATAATAACAATAAACACATCTTGAGTTGCTTAAACCTTGTAATGTATGGCAAACAGAAAGAGCCACCTCTCTTATGAGGTTATATTGACCTGCATATGCTGCTCTGGAAGCTGAGAAGACCTTAGAGCATCCTTCCAGTACATAATGGGGGTTGCAGGAAAGCTGGAGAGGGGCTTTTTGCAGACATATGTGGTCATAGGACAGAGGATAATGGCTTTAAAAATAGGTGGGAGGTTTAGATTAGATATTAGGCAGAAGTTCTTTACTGTGAGGGTGATGAGGCACTGGTGCAGTTTGCCCAGAGAAGCTGTGGCTGCCCCATCCCTGGAATAGTTCAAGGCCAGGTTGGACAGGGCTTTGATCAGCCTGGTCTAGGGGAAGGTGTCCCTGCTTGTGCCAGGGGGGCTGGAACTAGGTGATCTTAAAGGTCCCTTCCAACCTAAACTCTTCTGTGATTCTGTGATCATTTCTATGTGCATACATGCCAATTTCAGAAAGACCCATGTCACAATGTAACTTAAATAATTCTGTCTTGAATACATACTTTGAATAATAGCCAGCAATTTTTGTCATACAGAATGCATTACTCCTGTGGACAAGATATGGTTTCTAGCAATGGGTTTTGACTGTGTGGGTAATTGCTGTGGATAAGAGAGGTCTGTGGACAGGCAGGGATCACCGCTCCTGGCTCACACAAGATGTTTGTTGCTCTGAGCTGATCTTTGGCCTCTTTTGCCATGAGCAGTGGGCTCAGCACAGAGTGATCTGCACCAGGGTTTTTGAGACCTCAGGTTTCTGTGCTGGTTTAGGAGTATGAAATCTTGGGATTTCATCTATGAGGCAGGAAGAATGTTTCCTGCCTGCTATACTGTTGGATATAGTGCTCATGCAGATAATTGTTATCATGAGGTTTACTAACTGCAGTAAGAACAAAAAACAGTACACGTTTGGAATGAGCTTTTCTCTCTCTTGCTGCTCAGGTGAACTAAGTAATCATGCTTGGTGGTGGTTGGAGTATGGTTTGGTTTGAGAGCAAAGGAACCTTGCTGTTTTCTATGTTTCAGACTGACTTTCTTGGGAAATCAGCAGTGCCTGGTAGCAGCCAGGCTGTGAGGGATAACCATGCGGCACCCCAGCAAACTGCCAGTCCCTTCCTGGAGCACTCTATTTCATGTGCAGGTCTCCAATCAGAGGTTTTGGCAGCTTGAGGAGCCACAAGCCATGAAGTGCCCAGTTAATCATGGATGGCTCTTTTCAATGGGAAGAAATGTTTTCTGATGCTTGCAAAGCAAAGATTCGAAAACTTCAAGCCCCATGATAGTATTTAATCCAGGCATAGTGGCTAGTAGTAGCCAGTCTCTCCATGATTCGACATCTTAGCCAAGAAATGCAATTTCAGCTTCTCTGCATGCAAGTCGAGTGTTTCTTGGCGATACTGTAACAGCTCCAGTCCTAAATATGGTACTTGTATGCTTTTGTGGGAATTGGAGGTAAAGATCTGTAAGTTACAGTGCTCAACTTTAAAAACACATTTTAATGCACTGGATATTAAAAAAAACATCAAGATTGCACCCAAAAGTCTACTTTTGATGCTTTGGTTCTTGATAATGTAGTTCATTTAAAAAAAACAAAACAAAAATACAGATGCAGAATGACTGCAGAAAGCCAGATCCGCTCTGTTGTCTCTCTCCATCGGGCTAGGTAGGAGCTGGCAGTTCCTTCCAGCCTGTGAGGTTCTGATTCTGCCATGCAGTGTCAACATCATGCAGCACAATCAGCGTATAACAAATGGCAATGGAAGATGAGTTTCCATATCTGTATAGCCATCTGTAAATGTATATTTTTCTTTTACTAATTAATTACATAAGCTGCAGGCTTCCTGTGCGTCAGGGTGTCTGTGTACTAGCCCTCAGTGGGGATTTTGCTAGCTGTCCCCCACCTTGCAGAGACAGCAATGTGACAAGGCCTGCTGAGTGTGAGAAACAGCATTTAGGAGAAAGTCATGTTGTGCTTTACAAGGCCGTGTTTGTTTGTTTTCCAGTATAAAATAGCTAAACAATGATGAGCAATCTTGTTTTGTACAGTATTGCTCTCTTAAACCTCCATTGTGCTGTATGTGTGTTCACACACACTGATGTCTGCTAGGAAGATTTTAGTGGAGGTCCTGACCACTTTAAAAGATTGGAGCAACCTCAGTTCAACTCTTCGGTCTGCGGTGTCACCTCTGAGTTCAGCATCAGGACAGGATCCTTAGGAATTTTGAGGTCTTGCAGGTGAAACTGCCTTGAGCATCTGAAAAAACTGTAGGGAAGCTTGAATGTACCAAGTAGGATCCCTGTTACGGGAAGGAACTAAGATGAGAGGACACAAGAGGAGAGACGGACAGGGTGGGACAGGAGGGGTCTTTTTACTCCTGAAGTGTTTCATGCTGTCCCTATCTCTGGTATTATTCAAACTCTAGCAAACCATCCATAATAATTGGCTGCCTGGAGGCGTGCTGCCTGTCCTGATACTTGGTCATTTTCAAGTGTTGTGCATTTTCAAAGTGAACTCTCTATTATTGCAAAGACATTTTTCATGTTCTCAGCTAAAACCAACATGTGCGTATGAGCACAGATACTAGGGCTTTCCTCTTCAATGCCATGTATGCTTTATTAAGCATAGTGATTGCCATGTGTGCTCAATGTCTGGTTACTCCCAGATAGAGAGCTGCATTCAGAATGCCTGTAGCTAGTCCTTCTGCAGAAGAATGCCTGCAGTTAGACGGTGATGCCTGTTGTCTTGCCTAATGGATAAGGCAGATGCTTTTTCCGCTGAGAAGGGTATGTTTTCAGAAATGCTTTCTGGGTTGTGATGGACTCTGCAGCACCCTAAATCTTTTCAAAAGAAACTGCGTGCCATCTGGCTTATTGGAGCTCCTAATGGATTGATGCTTTAATTGCACAAGCTGCATGACAGAGCATTACAAGTTATGGGTGGATAGAGAGCAAACCAGATCTGTACGTTTGTCGCAGTTGGAAAACAAAATTATTTGCAACCTCTCTGAAGTCCTTATTTTCTTCCCATTTCTGAACTGTAGCAATTAAGAGTTGCTGTTTGCTTCTGCTCTTTTTCTTCAGCAAGCAGGAAGACTGGACCTGCCTGGCAGCTCTTTGTAGTGTCCAGAAAGATGACACATATACGAACTTTTCTTCCCTAAGCAGGCTGGGGCATAGGAACACCATGAAAACTAGGAATTTTCCGTTACCCTTTCCAGTCATCCAGCCGTCTTGGCACCTATCTTTCATCAGTCTCAAGTGTAAGACCAGTCAGTGCGCAACCAAGACTGATGATTTGCTGTTACTTTCTGGTTGCTGAATAGACCCACTGTTTTTTCTGCTTTATTCTTTTTCCCTAGAATTTTTGAGATTGCTTCAAACTTCAATGTTTTTATCAAAGCTGAATTGCACTAATTAATGAGAGAGGAAAATGAAGGAGGGGGAAAATAGATAATGAATTGCCGGTAAAATTAATTCACAGAAGACAAGCAAAGAAGTAAAAAGGCTGTGAAATAAGAAATCTTTCATTGCCTTGAATAATACTATTATCTAGCAAAGCCTTTTTCCTTCAGATTGTCAGATCTGGTGTGCACTTGAAGCCACTGCATATATGCTCCCACTTCACAAAATTCCTCTATTTCTCAGAGTTTGTGACGTTGAGGTTGGTTAACAGTTTCCATGATAATTGGTCCTTGAATATCATATGCAAAGTGAAACTGTGGACATATGCAATATGCCCCAAATTATCAGTTTGCTGCTCTAAGCAGTGTGAAAATAAAGAAGTTAAAGGGTCTTTTTGATACAGTGTTAGTATACAGAAAAAGGTGGCAAATGCCTTCTTTCTTCTTTGTTCTCCTGTCTCTTCCTGGAGACTTCTCACATAATTTGATTTTCATTGTGTGGTCAGGCAGTCAGTTACCCTTCCCCTGCTGTGACAAGAGCATGGATGCATCAAAGCGTTTAGTATCAAGGCATCTATTGCAGTTTTAACAAATAATGAGCTGTCAGACTGGAACTTCATTGCACCTGGTGCTGTACAGGCAAGAGTGTTCATATTGGCTTGTTGCACAGTATTGCTGTCAATACTCTGATCTTCAATCAAAAATTGGAAACAGAACCAAAAATCAAATACAAGAAGTGATGCTTTTGTCTGTTCATGGTTTTAAAAAATAATCAAAAGCTGAACTTCGGAGGATGACAAGGGTTACCTTTGATTTATGCACTGCTTGTGTTATAGTAGTTCCTGGAAGCCTTAATCAGTCAGCTTCTGAGTCCCGGTTTGTGAGTAGAAGTCACTGCTGCCAAGAGTCCGGTGTTAACCACAGAAGCAGCTTGGCTGGTGAACGCATAGTGCAGAAATGAGGGGTGGTGTTACAAGAAGCCTGAAAGGTGACTGGGAAGTCGGTGAGAGGCCATGCTGGGGTAAGTGTGAGTACCTGATTGGACTGTGCTGTCTTGCTCGGCGCAGGGCAGTGACTGAGCTGAGAGAAGTAAGTCTTCATCTTGCTTGGTCTTCTGCTCTGACTCAATGTGGATATTGGTACTCCTTGACCCCTGCTGATGGTACGTTACAGAATGCCAGGTTTCATTGCTTACCTTGGTCTGCTTTTTCTGTCCATCTTGCTGCTCTTTGCAGAATTGTGCCTTGTTTTTAGTGTGATGCTGCAGCTCAGCATCATGTGAGTCACAGTCCTGGGGCTGCATCTTTCAGATAAGCCACTTGCTGTTTGGCGTAACTTGCAAGAGAAGGGATCATGTGGATGTGATTATACCAATCCATATCATTTGGCATACAGGCAGTGATTAGCATTGAAGAGCAGCCTGGGGTAGCCTTGCAATATCAGCTACTTTGGTTAAGACTACTTTGTTCTGACAGCATTAAATAAGTCAGTGCTCAAACATACACCACTAAAAGCCAGTATGGGAAACTGTGCATTCGGTATAGGTATCTATTTCTATTAAATTCCCTTAGAGAGCTGCACTGAATCATATCCAGAGAGCTTGAATAAATACATAGATATGAGCCTGTGAACTTCTTGTTCAGCATTTCCCCATACAGATGATTTCTGCAGTCCACCTACGTGTGTGATGCTGATATCTGAAAGTTATCAGTGATTCAGATATCAGTCCTGTCAGTGATGTGTTCTGTGCCTTGTTCTTATACCCCTTTCAGTACACAGAAAATTAAGGGAGAAATGACGTGGTCAGAGAGCACGTGGGTAAAGAACAGTGTCTCCTACTCTCGATGACAGCAGTAGTGGCTTCATCACAAGCTTCAGGCATGCTTCAGGTGGGGTGCATTCCTATTGCAGTGTACTATACCAGGTGGAACTAAAATCTTGGAAAGAACCCCATTCCCATTGCAGTATGTTATTTCTATTTATTACTATGCCTTTTGATTTGCTATTTGGCGAGTGTGATTACTTTTCCTTCTTCCTTTCTGCTGCTACTGAAGCTTTGTTGTCTGTAAGTGAAAAATGGGATGCTCAGCAGCTATAAAACATTCTTCGAAGTGTTTAGTGGGCAATAAATGAGAAGCTTTTCTCTATCAGATAGTTGGTCTGTCTTTGCAGCCCCTGGTCTGGGTTGTTTTGGGGTTTTTC
>JANRGW010029503.1:12254-35842 GCA_024733675.1 Psilopsiagon aymara
AGGACTGTAATATTTAACCATATAAATTCAGCCTCCCACTGATAGACTTCCCCTTCAGTTGCTGAGCAGAGATGCAGTTTGGAATGATAGACTAGGCAGGAGGTCTCCTGCTACTCATTCTGCTGAGGTGTGATGAGTCGGCATGCTGTACACTCTCGCTTTTGACCAGGCAAGAAATACTCTTATGCCCCTGCTGGTGATGCATTTGGAAGCTGAAGTTTTAATCTTGCCACCAAGATAAGATTAAAGAGAGAAATAACTGGCCGCCACTGAGCAGCAGGAGAAGTGTCTTTGGTGCATGCTTAGCCAAATGCTGTGGCTGGTGAGTTCACTGGTCTCTGCTACATCCCAAAGGAAGCAGAAGGAAGAGCAGCATGTCTAGCTTCTGAGCTAGGAAAAGTTGCGCTGCTGCCAGCAGCTAATGCTGGTTTTCAGCCTTTTGATGTTAGATCTGTTCCAGCTCAGGCCTCAAACGTGTGTGCCCACAGATGCCTGGCTGCCGAGAGGCGCTCTGTCCTTTGCAGCTCCCTGCGGGGTGCGGGGTGCAGGGTGGCCAGCTGTCCTAGGAAGGAATTTGTCGGGTCTGTTAAAATCAGAACTGTGCGTGAGGTGAATCCTGTTCTTGCCGTAGAGGAAATCCACCCTGCCTAGTGACAGGACCATGATTACAGCCAAATTACGAGTATGTCATAAAAAGAGAGCATCTGCTCATTGGTGGTTCATTGCCAGAAGTCTTCTAATGGATATGTATTCACATCAATATTTAAGAATATGTTATTTTACATGGAGAGTAAGAATATTGACTTCTGTGGTAGGTTACTTAGAATATGTGTCCCTGTGCTGCAGGATATAAGGGAAAAAAAGTTTGAAAGACAATGCTGTAAAATGGAACATGCTCTTGGAACGTAGAATTGTAGAATAGTTAGGGGTTGGAAAGGACCTTAAGATCATCTAGTTCCAGCCCCCCTGCCATGGGCAGGGACACCTCACACTAACACGTATAGAGTAACAGATTTTGGAGCTCTGTAGAGATATAAATATATAGGTACATACTTATTATATGTAGGTAATAATAGAAATAATAAAGTTTTATTATTTTTATGCCTTCCATTTTTTTTCTAGGAATGTGGTGACTTAGAAATTGTTACACTGGTTATATAAATACAACACAGTGTGCGTAGTCCAAGCACACACCTCTCTTCCTTTATTTAAAACCAGAAATAGTGTCTCTTAGCAGTGGTCAGACATTGCCGTGTATTCCTACTGAGTACGGTACTGGGGCTGGATCCTTCTGCAGCTCTGCGTTATCCTGATTCTTTTGAAGCTCTCTCTCTTTTTTTCTTTTTTTTTTTTTTTAAATGATGGTGGTTTGGTGTAGGTTTTTTTTTTTTCTAAGATGTGCAAAATACATAGGTTGAAAAGTTAGGCTACAGTGCAAACTGTATGCAGCTCTTTATATGCTAACTTTTCTAGCAGCCATTACCAGCCCAGCTAAGAGCTGGGATATGGAGCCTGGGGAGCATGTGACTGCTGCACGTCACCTGCAGAGCGTCAGGCTCAGGAGGGTGAAACGCAGACCTCTCCTGTGCTAGGAGCAGACTAACGACCCAAGCATTAATTAGTCACATGATGTCTTGAACAGAGCATGATTCTGCAATGCTGGAGTCTGGCTTAAGCAAAGGTCATTGCTCACTAGCCAGGCATATTAATACAGCAAAAATTCCATTTGCTTTGAAAATGGCTCAATAATGGATACAAATTGCCCATTCAGTATTAACCTTGAGTGGAAAATTAGATCTGGACTTCAGGATTTTGAGGTCTTTGTAAGAATTTTCTTCTCTAGTGAAAATTTATTTCACCTGTTGTATGAATGGCCAGTCATACACACCTCCATCAGTGGTGCTCCTTGAAATCTAGGTTGAGGTCCTAGTCTTGCTAGGGCTTGGGTCAAGTGCATGTCTGGGATGTTGGAGAAAAGGGAATTGGTATTTCAGATGCATCATGAGTAAACATTCCCTTTACCTTATCTGTTTCGCTTGGCTCCACACAAACATACATATTGGCTGTGTAGGATGCTGAAGTCAGGTTGGTTTATAAAAAGAAGAGAGGAGCCACTGCATACTTCAGATGTTGCCAGGCATCCTGAATAATATCCCAGACAAAAAAATCTTAACTGTGGCAGTACCTTGTTTCCTCCTTTATAGGCAGTTATATTTTGCTGCTGCTTGTATGTGTTGTTTTCATTTTATATCACTGTATAGTTCTTCTGCTGCCCCGTTGAGTAGCTTTTAATAATGAGACTTTTGTGACTTTTTCCCTCTTGAAGCACAGAACAAAGCTTTATATGAGTGGCAGCCGCGGCAGGGGAGGGAGTACAGACACAATGGCACTGTATCTAAAGGGAGGAGTGATTCTAACCAAGCTTTGTAGCACCTTAATTATATTTGATGTGACCTAGCCCTTGACAATATTCAATCTGCAGTTGTCAGACAGGATTTAAATAGTATAAAGTTTTCTGGACACCGCCTGCAACTGAGCTGCATCTCACTGTGTCAGTAAGAAGGTGAAGAAGCACTTGGAAAGAGGTTTTTCTTGAGATTTTGGTCTTTGGCTTAGTGCACCTGGTCAGTAAGGCCAGGTTATTTCTCTGCTAGATTCTGCAGATTTCATTTTTTTTCTGTAAAACACACTCAAAGAAATTAAATGAATACTTTAAAAGTATTATATGAATGTGATTGGGGAGGGGGTTCTTATTTCTGACGTATGTTTTCTTAGTGACATGAATTTAATTTCAGGGCTCAGCAGATTCGTACACAAGCAGACCCTCAGACTCTGATGTCTCTTTGGAAGAAGATAGGGAAGCAATCCGCCAAGAAAGAGAACAGCAAGCAGCTATACAACTTGAAAGGGCAAAGGTGTGTTCTTTTCAGCTTCAGTAATAACTAAGTTACATGGCATTTATCTTTTGCCTAGTGTCAAAATTCACACTGTTGGTTTATAATGAGGTTCTGTCTTTGGAAATAGTTTGGCAACTGAGTCATCTGCAGGCAAGATGTTTGGGGTATACAGTGTAAATATTCTCAAGCTGAACTCTGATGGCTTGTGTGAAATTATTAGGTCTGAATTTTGATGTATTTGGAAAGTGTTCTTTGCTAGGTTTTTGGTGATTTGATAAAATTCTTGAATCAGAAGTTTCCACTGTTTGTGATGTCTGTTTCTATTTGTAGTCCAAACCAGTAGCATTTGCTGTTAAGACTAATGTGAGTTACTGTGGAGCTCTGGATGAAGATGTTCCTGTCCCAAGCACTGCCATCTCTTTTGATGCCAAGGACTTCCTACACATTAAAGAGGTAAACCCAAGAACTAGTAAAAGGGAATGTGAAAGGGAATCTTTTTATGTGCCAAGTACTGCACTATGATTTCAACAGTTGGGGCTGAACCCTAGCAGATTAATAAGAGAGCTGAATGGAGGCAGGAGAGCACAGCACATATGTCTGATTAATGATGATGTGGTGGTGGTGCTTCAGCGTTTTTAGAGTTCCAGCACCCTGGGGTGGTTATCTTGCACTTTTTTAATGCTTGCTGTTACTAACTTGTTGGATTTTCATGTCACAGGAAGGTGGTAACATCTTGTTATATTTTAAACACCCTTCAACAGCCTAAATTCAGATTCTTTTCATCAAATGAAGATTTTGATGTATCATACATTACATAATGGAAAGGGGTTCTGTTGATCAGAAAGTGGAGTAGCACCAGGTTCCACCAGGTCTTCATAAAGCATGGGATGGGCTTGTACCGGAGGAAATAAGACTTAGAATAATACAGTAAGAAAACGAAATATTGAAGAGGACAGATAGAAAAGTAAGGAAAATGGAATGGGAATAAATGAGCCCTGAGTATGGCCTTGGTAGAGAAAAATACATTTTATTTCATGTTGAGCATGTTTTCTGCAATCTTAAACTGAAGTGAAGCCTCTGAACTTGCATAAACTCCTGTTGTTTTGTAGGTTTGTACATAGGCTCGCAGCTTGCAAGAACATTTTTCATCCCTGCATTCTGTGTTTGGTTTAGGGTGTTCAGTACTCATTTCTCTCTTTCCTTGAATATGTGTCAGTCATCACTTCAGAGCCCTGATCTCCCTTAGACTGAGCACATTTAGGAGGAAAACACCTGCTTCTGCACCTCTAGAGGCAGAGATTGGTGATAGAACAGGGGAGTTGCTTTAAATTCTTTCTTCCTGAGAAGGACACAGGAGGGACTGTGCCATTTTCTCAATTTGCTGTAAATAGATGGAAATTCGATTTGGATTTTTTTGTTTGTTTCTTTGGCATGGTTTCTATTTGTGTGAAATGATGCTTAAACCCCTCCTGGGGAACTGAAGCTCTGAATCTGAATCTGCCTATTGCTGCATGCAGAATAGCCCTTCCTGTTTGTTCCCCAAGAAAGTGTGCTGTTCTGCCTAGCACCACACCTAAACTCCCTCTGTATACACCACTTTATAATCTGCTTCCCATCAGGAAAAGATTCCTTGCTAGCACTCAAAGTTGAATGCAATCAGCTGCATCCATTACAGCACTCAGTTCACATTCTCAGCTACCTTCCCCAAAGTTTTTCCACCCACACCACAAATGTACCTTGCCTAAATACTGTCTTTCTAGTCTCCATTGCCCAGTGTTCATGTAACTGTGCATCACCATTCAAAGTAGTGTTTGATCTTGGTTTACCTAGGATGTCGCTACCTTTATTTTCAGGCCAGTGATTGAATTTAATATACTAAGCTCCTACCATGCTGCTCTGAACACTTTTCCGGAGAAGTGTTGAAAGTCCGTGTCTTGGCATTCTGTGAGTTTTCTCCCAAGATCTAAATAGCCAGGATCTCATTGCCACTAAACTGTAAGCCATATGGCTTACTGGTATTTGTCAGCTCTGCTAAGGGTTTAGCACAGTTTCGTTGTTAACACTAAACCTTCAGCTTGCGTGGAGCTGTGGCTGTAACTCAGTAGGATTTCAGGAATTTCAGGAAAACTCCCCATGCTGGAGTCTGTGTGGCTGCATGGAAAAGGCTTTGCAGAAATTGATTTTCAATGATCTGGCAGGCTTGCTTGGACTACAACAAGTATGGTTCCAGATTTTAGAATAATGCTAAACTAGGTAAAGAAGTAAGGTCATCCTGTTGACAGGATGAAACATCAGCAGTAACCAATGAGTTGCTATATTGAGAGTGTTTCCTGTATGTCTCATCTATCTCCTACAAGAGTATATATTATGAGCTTACTGAAAGATGAAGTAGCAACAATAATTGACAATGCAGAAGAAGTCATGGGCATGACAACGGATAGGAACAAGCTGTAGTCCTCCCACATACTGAATGCAAAGAATAACATATGGGAGGTAATGACCTAACACAAATAGCCATGTGTTCCTTGCTGCATTGTTATCATTTGCATTGTTCAGATACTCTCAGCGTAACGCTGTTTCTAATGTCATGTCTAGAGGCATCACCCAGAGGTTCATGACCTGCTAATGGAAGAAAGATTCCCATGTTCAAGCTGTACATTTAGAACTGAAATAGAATGGGTAGTGCTCATGGAACTCAGCTTTTGCACTGTTTTAAATCCATCTGATTTACAGATGGATACAGAAATCCAATGGATTTCTCGGATTTACAGCAGCAGAATGCTACGTATGGAAGTATTTGTCTAACAAATGCAAGTAGTTTGTCAATTTAAGCAGAAGCTATGTACTTAAAATTAAGTTTTGCTTGCTGACATTTTCTGTATTGAGGTCATAAAAGCAGGAAGAATAGAGACTTAAAAATTTGAAGTGCCAAAATAATGGAATATCTTGCATAAATAGCAGCTATATAAAGAGGACAGGTTTTCAAGATGAGGATATAAGGATTGCTTTTCCCTTAGCTATATATGTGGTATTGGTGTGTATGTATGGGTTAATAAAAAGGCTAATTTATTTTTCAAAGATGCTGAGGGTCTATATGTTTCAGAGGCTGTTGTATCTTTGACAACTATTTATGTGTTTCTGCAAGAAGCAGGGATTGAAAATACGGAGCTAAGGCAACTGATCATTTTAAAGATGAGATTTCTGTGATAACTTTTTCCTCAAGGCATGCAAGCAAATTGGTATGCTCATGCTGGTCTTGATGACTTGACAGTCAGTTGTGAAAACTAATGTTTCTTTTGAACACTGAGGTGCCTAATGAAACATAGCAGAATGTAAGGTTTTCTTCAAAAGCTCTGCTGGCAGCCAGCTACAACAAATCTATTTCCACTATGACATCCACTAGGATACCACTTTTCATCTTTCCATCATTAAAGTTAGGGCAGACTTCCAGTAATGCTGAAAAACATGTGTTACTAAAGGTTAATGATAAAATTAAATCTTATACTTTCAGGTTTATATTTGTTTCTTCATAAAGGTGAATTTTTCTTCAACTGTCATACATTTAACAGCTTATGCCTTCAAAGAGTTTAGCTACTTCTAGGCAGTGGCACTATAAAAGCCTCATTTGTAGGGAGGTGTCATAACTTTGGTTAGAGCTCTACCATAGCATAACCAGATGTGGGTTTGATTCACTGCTGAAGTTGGTAAGTTTTCTATGTTGTCTTGGATAAGTTTGTCTTTATTTTGGTTTCTAGAATGGTGTTTGTAGAGATTTTCCACCACATGAGGTTTTTGCAAAGGCATAACATGGTAATAACATCTGTACCAATATCTGAAAAGGAGGGAGGGAAACTGGCAGTGATGATGATGATGATGTCTTTGGTGTAGACCATTACATTTTACATGGAACCATTAACTATTGTTTTGATGGTGATCTGAAGGTGTTACTTTGACTGTTTTATGTGGCTGCTGTGACATAGCTTGGTGGCCTTTGTTCACCAAAAATTTGTTTGTGTCATTAAATCACCATCACACTCAGCACCTTAGTGGGGTGACATTAGAGGAAAAGTCACAGCACACAGGATGTGTTGGGGCAGTTAAGAGATAAGCCAGTACTGCTGCAGATAACACTGCTTTCCACTGTCTGGCTGCAAAGAAGACATTAACCTTCCAAATACCTTTAACTTAACTCAAATTCACATGGATTGTCCAGCATTCAGGTGTCAGTGTGAGTCTGGTTTCATTGATCAGCATGGAGTTAAGGACTGTGGAAAACAGAGTTTCAGACGTGGAGCATTTTGAACTGAAGCCAATAACCTTTCTATGTTCCAGAAATATAATAATGACTGGTGGATAGGAAGGCTGGTTAAGGAGGGCTGCGAGATTGGCTTTATTCCAAGCCCGCTTAGACTGGAGAATATCCGCATTCAGCAGGAGCAGAAGAGAGGACGTTTCCATGGAGGGTAAGAATGCTGTAACCTTTTAAAATAATTTAAAATCATTTCTGACACTAGACAATATTTTCAAAGGTCACTTGATTCGTTTTTATTGCAGTGCATTTGGAGGAGTGTTTGATTTGGGATTCCAAATGAAAATACATATTTGCCGAGAATAGACATGTTAGATATTGACAGTGAGAAACAACAAAAAAGTGTATATTGACTTTAGGAAAGATCAGTAATACAGTGTGAGTGGCAATGACAGAGATTTCTGAAGAGCTAGAGTTTCACATCCCCATGGCTTTAAGTCAGTGTTGATGCTCAAAGGCTGCCATATTTTTTTCCCATCTGTTGTGTTCTTCAGGTTGTGTTTTTTTTCTTTCTGTTTTGTCTTCCTCTCCATTTTGGCCAAAACTTTTGACTTTTCAAACTTCGCAATGTGAGCTTTGTCATTTGACCTGCTTTATTCTTCATGTTCCAGCTTCAGCATTCTGTGTCTCTATGCTGCTACAGCTGGAGATTGCAAGTCCCTGGAAAAATATAAGCTTGGTCACAGGTCTAGGAAGTAGAACAGATTTTTCATAATCTCAGTTAGGACACTCAAGTCACTCTTCTATTGGTTGAAAACACAATTATTTTTTCTTTTTTTGTTTTTTTTAAAAATTTTTTAGAATTACTACTGATGTATTATTCCCACTAATTGACAACCAAATTTAAATGTTCATACAGATAACAAAACCTTTAGTACTGTAAAGAGATGTGAGCCAACTGAATCTGGGCCTAATAGATATCAGTAAGAGGAGCATAAATTTAGCCTGTATTGTACTGTCAGGGAATTTGCACAGTAATAACTTAATCAAGGTCAGGAATCATTTCAAGTATAAACCATCTAGGGCAATGTTTTTAGAATGATTGACCAGCATTAACTGTGCGTTTTCCAAATTGCTTTTATAAATTTGAAATAGTTTCAGAGGAAGTCAGTGTATCTCAGTGTACAGAAAGAAGATTATCTAATTCAGAGATGGACACCCGTAGTATTTAGCATAGTTGCTTCAGATATGGCATATTAGAAAAATTCTCTGCTTGTGTGAAAGGGCATGACTGCACAGCATCACCAGTTCTTGCAAAGATTTTCTCTAATCTCACCTTTGGAGAATATTAGGAATAAAATCAAGTATGAAAAAGAGCAGAAATGTAAAGGGTATCTATTAAGATTTTAAGGAGCCTGCACTAACACTCCTGGATTTGCATGGTAAAATGGGAAGTATAATGATAAAATAATTTATTTTGAGCACCTTTGTTAGATACAGTCATATGGTTTCTGTACCTTAAGATTTCTTTAAAAGCTGTGACTGATGCTAAGGCTCTACATGATTAAGAGGGAGTCTAGTTTTGTCTGAGTAAGGCAGTGAAAAGTCATCTATTAAAGAGGGTTTCTAGAGTCCAGTATATGTTCACAAAGAATTTGTCAAGTCCAGTAGAAAACTATCCCTGCTCTGGAAAGCAAAGGCAAAACACTGATGGGAAGTACTATCTTCTTGCTGGTCTGTATGTGAAGACGTGGATTGTACCATGAGACTGTCACCTGCGGGAATCAGACTGCTTAAACAGTCCTTTACTTTCTGTCCTGAGCTCTTCTTCCCTCCTCCTGTGTCCTCTTCAGCTGCTTGTGCAGTGAGCTGAATTACAAAGCTTATTCACCTGAACATCTTTTCCTTCCCCAAACTGCTCCAGTCCGCTGTGGGTTTGCTGCGCAAGCAGTTGTGCTGGGTGTGTCACGCAGGGAGAGGAAGGCAGGGCTTGGCACAGCACAGGCAGAACTGCCTGGCTGGATGCATGGAGGTACAGGGAATGGACCACTGTTGCTACACAACAAAAAGCTATTTAAACCACCAGTTAAGATCCCAAACTTCTCAAGAGATGTGTCCTGTATGCTGGTAGGGAGACCTAGCAAGACAACAGAGTGTTGGGTGGGGCTCTCATGCAGAGCTGGGCTATTCTCTGAGTTTAGCAGATGTCTATGACTGGAACTTCTGTGTTTCCCAGCCTATGAGCAGATAACAGAAAGGCTTTGTTCAGTCTGTAGTGGAACCTGCACTCCCCTCCTAGCCCCTATACGGCAGCTCATTCAGCCATGGAGGCCTACTTAATTACAGATACTTTGGTTCCCCATGTCCCTGCCTGGTGCTCTTCATCCCTTACTTCAGAGGAAGCTTTTTTTGTAGCATAAATGTGGGTGAAGTCTCCTTTACTGTCTGATTTCTTATTGGGCAGTTTCTCATAGCTGCTGCCTAAAGCATCACACATTTGCATCTCTGTGCACTTAATGGGGCTCTTTTTGATACCACAGGAAATCGAGTGGGAATTCTTCTTCAAGTCTTGGAGAAATGGTTTCTGGCACATTTCGAGCCACACCTACTTCCACGGGTAAGAAAGATTTATTTAAGGAAACTCTTACTAATATGTCTATTTTAAAAACCATGTATGAAAAATGCAGGTTCCCCCCTTTGCTGACTTATTAAGACATTTTACAGAAATTGCTTGTGTGCGGAGGTGGAGAAAGGCATCTATTTCTAGACATATGGTAGTTGCTAAGGGACTGCGAAGAGATTTCAGGAGAAGTGGCAGGTGCTCCAGAATGGAATGAATGTCCAGTTTAAGGAGGGCTGACCAAAAGGGAGGTGCACTGAGAGAAATCCAGAGTGCCCTGACAAAGGAATTTTTGTTTGCAAGTGTTTTGGTTGTTATAAACAGTGTGGTTTTTTTAACCAAGTTCTCATTTGGTCTTTTAGCAAAACAGAAACAGAAAGTGGTAAGTAGTACTTTCTCTTCCATTTTATTTTATTTAATACTAAAACATAATTCCCAGTATTGGGTCTTCTTTGACTAATGATCTGAAGGGTTGTTTCTTCTTCTAGACAGAACACATTCCCCCATATGATGTAGTACCATCAATGAGGCCTGTTGTTTTGGTGGGTCCATCGCTGAAAGGCTATGAGGTATGTAGTCTGGGTACTTGAAATTACTGTTTTCTTATCTCTAATCTTCCTTTGTACATATTGTGGTGCAGTGTGACTATTTTGATATGATAGTTTAAATATAATAATTTAGAGTAGGCTTAAATAATTGTCAAAAATGTTGTATAAGAACCAAGAGCATAATCAGCACTTTGCACCATTTGGGTGAGGTACCAGCTGAATGTTTTTCTGCCTTAACAGCAATGTCTGTTGTACCTTGTGATACCTCAGCTAATGGGTAGGTAACATAAGTAGCATAAGAACATGGTGCTCTTTTCGCAGTTCTACTGCCTTAAGAACAGTGCACATCCATTATTTTCAGTACAGTTATTTTGATAAGTAAGAAAAAGAGAATTTGTCTTCACTACAAGAAGAAGTTGTAGGAGTCAAATGAGCTCCTAAACTTCCGTATACGGGTCAAATTTTAGTCAGACTAGCACATGCTTTGAACTTGATTAGCAAAAATTTTGAAGAGGTTTCCTTGTTGTTCTTTTTTCACTTATAGAAACTTTGTATCCATCTTCCCATGAAATTCAGTGGTTGCAGATGAATGGCTGGACTATTGCAGTGTATTCAGTTTTGTTCTCCAGCACTTGAAACTGAATATGGGAACTGAAGGTTATTACTATTATTATCAGGTTTTCTTGACTTTTTAAGATTATTAGTATACTGAAATATACTGAAATATATATAAAAATAAACCTTTAACCCTTCTAAATTATTTCAGCAAAGAAGAGGGTATGATAACACACACAGATAAATAGTACACTAATTTTTAAAGGCTGGTGCAGATTCAAATGCGCATTTAGCATGTGCTAAATGAGCATAGGCTTTTAGCAGGGCATTTCAGTGAACTTAACCATCTGTTAAGTGTTTTGCTGAATTAGGAACTAAACAAACATTAAGATAAAATCAAAGATACACTTCATTTAGCTTAATTAATGTTGTTAGTACTTTACAGGATATTAAACATACTGGAATGATTCTTTTTGGAAGATTACAACATGATACCATTATTAGCATAATGCAGCGTTCTTGCATTGAGTTTTGTTGTGAGAATGATTGAAAGTGTAGTTTAGCAAAGCAGGTATTTTGTGGTTTACTCTCTACCTTTTGATTTTATGGTGATGTTTCTTGACAGGAGTGAATTTCATCCATTGACTTCCAAGGTGCTGCACCACAGGTTAATTTGCCTAGGGACTCTCTAGGGTTGGAGGGGAGAGAGGCTGTTAATACGCACCTCTATAAATATGCCATCCCACCTTGATTTGCAAAAATAATAGTAAATGTGAAATTTTGAATATAAAGGTGTATAAATGGTAACATAGGATATTAATTTCAATTACAAACAGTGGTCTGCATAACTTACTCACTGATCTTACTTTGCAGTCTGCTTGAAAAAATTCCTTTGACTATTGTTTTCCTGACTAAATCTTGAAGGAACCGTTTTGAAAGATATCCTAGGACAACTAAACAGCCAAAGACCTGGGGGCTTTGATTAAGTACCTGTCTAGAACTAGCAGGTAATAGGTGTCAGCCTGAGTTGTCCTGAAAAGGACAAGGAGCTCATTCAAAAAGTAGATGACACCTGTTGGGGCTCAGCTGTTGGGGCTGAGCACCTCCTGGATGCTTTACCATATACAGGAATGGGAGCATTCATTTTTTCTGCTTATATGCTTCTCTGAGAGTAGTTTTTGTCTTCTGTTGCAACAGTCATCCAACGTGATAAATCTCGTATCTGGAGTTTTAAGTCCATTCTAATAATGTTACTGTAGGGAAAAACAAATGTTCTGTTCAACCTTAATAGTCCCATATGCTTCTGACGTGTTCTGAAGCCTGCTGGGATATGGCAATGCTATGGAAGGTGGTGAGGTGTGCCCTAATGCCTCAATGCAAGTCAAGACAAGAGCAGAAAGAGTGACAGCTCTCACGTCCTCCGTTCCGTATTTTGGAGAATGAGTCAGAAAACTTGCAAGTATTTATTACAAAGCGTGCTGCCAAGAGCATGAAAAATAAATGATTGCTGCCTATAAATGGTGTTGATTGTTGGAAGTATCCTTACCTTCTACTTAGCTCTTTTCTTACATTTGACTTCTTTTTCTCCCTGTCATTCCTCCCTGTTCAATCTTCCTCACCTCTGCAAAGGTGACAGACATGATGCAGAAAGCTCTCTTTGACTTCCTGAAGCACAGGTTTGATGGGAGGTGAGACATTCTGTCATTTTCATGCTTTTTCTTCCCCATGCATTAATAATTCTTAGAGATTTTCTTTTTTACTATTGTTTTTAATGTAAGAAGATTGATGCATGTTCAAATCTGATTTACTGGCTCTGTATCAATGCTGAAATGCAGCCAGCTGTGGAGTGGAGCACAATTAATGTGTTACTAGAAGTGCATGCATCTTCATATCTGTTGTGTCTGTAGTAGGATTTCTTAGGTTTAACAGCATAATTCTGCCTCATTATCTTACCAGCCTGAAGTTACAGGAGAAATCTAGATGAAAGGGGACTGGGGAACATAGGAAATGCCAAAATACCTTTAAAGATGGCATTACTAGGCTCAGGTTTTTAATGTTGCCCTTGGAGGTGGCCTGTGGCCCTTGTTCAGCCAGAAGCTGGAGGGAATGGCACCACCCAGGGGAGAGCCCTTTTGGCAGAACCTGGCTCCTAGGTTGCTGATGGCCCTCTTTCCCCTGGAGCTCCCAAGCCACTGAGCTGACTGTGCATTGGGTGAACTGAACTGAGAGGACTGCCTTTTTTCTAATTTTTCAAAGAGCTGTCCAGTTCCTTTCATGCCATGAAACAGGTGAGAAAGCATGAGTGAGTGCGCATGGAAGTACAGTTTTATTCACAGTCCTTCAGGGATGTGAAAATTCCATAACCATTGGATGCAAAAGTGTGTGCTGCTGGACCCAGCTCAGCCAGCTGTTGAAGTGTGAATAATAAGTGCCTCTTGATTTTATTTTGAGGTTTGCTGTATTTGGGCTAGGTTCATTCCAGTGCTTGTTGTGAAGTTCCAGGCTCTTTTACAGCAGGATGTCCTCTAAATAAAGCTAATCACACCCTAGCCCTGAAATAAGCATCAGAAACAGCAGATTTTAACAAGGTGCAGAGCAGTGCTTCAGAACAGCACCTAAGAAAAATCAACTCTTAAATATTCTTGGTAGTCAAAAACACGTTAAAAGGCAGTTTGAAGAAGGAAATGCCGAGAACCTAAAATATAGACAAAAAGTGTGTCAGAACTTCAAAAACTGTAAGGAGGGTTCGTCTTGTTCAGCTGGAACACAGATGAGCTGTGAGAAGGATAATTTGGATTTATTTGCTTGGAACATAGGCTTGGTCCATGGCATCTCTTCCTTTCCACTGGTGCTCATCAGTGATCATAGGTGTCTGCTACGTCTTTGGGATGTTCTGCCCTTCCTTCATCCTAGTTTGTTCAGTATATTCTAACTGTGAAAAGGAGCTTATACTGTGTGAAACAGTAAGTCAGCTTCAAAAATACCTAAAACATCGGCACTAGGACAATGAAAAGTGTCTGTTGTTTAGAAAAGGTGGAGTAGGTTTTATGGTCAAGGGCACCTTTGGGGTGCAGTGAGGAGGTGGCAGCGCTGAACTAACCCACAGACAGCTTAGACGAAATGTGTAATGATCAACTTCTATGCAGAGTACCTCATCTCCTTCCCTACTTCTGTTTGCCCAGCTCAAGTGATATTAGCAGGTCCTACAAATGCAGTGATTGCTTTAAAACCTGACAGATGAAACACTGTACATGGCAGCCTGCATTTACATTTGTCACTTTTCTGCACCCTGTCAGTGCCCCCTCTCCTCTCTCCCAAGCATTGTGACTGCTCTGGTTCCACTGCCAGGTCACCATGTGAGCCCCGGTGCCCGTTCACAGTAAGTGTAGCTACAAACCCCCACAGCATTATGTTCTCTTCCAGCTGTTGGCATATGCCTATCATTGAAAGTCATTGTTTCCAGTAGGAAACCATGGCAACTGGAAATGGTAAGTCATCTCCAGTTGCCACAACATGATTGCTATGAGTCTGTCCTTTATCAGGTATATTTTTATACCTTACATGAATCACACAATCATAGAATCCCAGGTTGGAAGGGACCTCAAGAATCATCTGCTCCAACTCTTCTAGGCAGAGCATGACTAGCACCCTCTCCAGCTGGATCTTAAGTGTCCAGTGTTGGTGAGTCTACCACTTCCCTGGGGAGATTATTTCCATGACTGATTGCTTCCCCTTGTGTCCAGGCAGAATCACCCTGCTAGTAATTTGTACATGTTACCCCTTATCTTTTCCATGTGACTCCTTGTGAAAACAAGTCTCCATCTTCTTTGTAGTCACCTTTTAAATATTGGAACATGGTGATAATATCTTACGTGCTCAGTAGAGGCCTGATCCATGAACATCAGCAGTGCCTAAATACAGAGAAGGAAATGTAAAGCACACTCAGACGTACCCATTTGGGCTGCCTGATCTGATGGGAGGCAGGACTACTCCTTGCCTTGCTCTTCTGTCTTTTCTCCCACCATGCCCTTCGTCTGCACAAAGTGGTAAAAGGGAGAGATTCTGGCAGGAGTAAGGTATTTTTTGGCAATCCTATTGCCATTAGTAATACTGGCAACTAGATCAGGTAGAAGTATGAAATTTCATCACTGAAAAAGTAAAATGCCACAAGCAAGCTGATACCGGTGACTTAGCTCTGAGTAACTTCAGAAAAATGCTGCTGCTTCATCCTCCTGCCACCTTTTACGGCTTTGCAGTTTTTCTCTTCCCTACACTTTTCTTTATTTCCATCTCTTTTACAATTTCGTGACAGGTCCATGTTACCAAGAAAGGAATTAACTGCCTAAGCATGACCTTTTCAAAAGACTCCAGTTAAGACCTGAACTACCAGGACTCCTTTCCTACCTCTTAATACACTTGAGTTCTGTCAGTTCTTCTTTTGTAACTGCAACATCCTCTTCTGGTCAGTGAACTAAAGAAAAGACCTGAGGGCTGCGTTGTGCAGGCTTGCTGAAAGGAATCTGCTATAGCCCGGCTGACATGAGGCCTTCAGGGAATGCTTGCTGCAGAGGCTGTAACAGTATCATTTTCTAAATGGATTGCATTTAATCAGTGCTGCATAGAGCAGCCTGACTATACAAAACATAGCAAAGGCACTTCTTTTTCCCTTAACATCTTTCATCAACAGTGATACTTAAAATTACTTCTTACTCAGGAAGAATGAAATGCTTCTTATATCTGGTGTAGTAGATGAGCATTTTCAGTTCTTTCTCTGTTACATGTCTCTGATTCCAGCAATCAGAGACCTAAGAACTCTCTGAGCCAGAGATGCGATCTGGACCACCGTGTTTTTATTGTCACTTTGTCATGGTAACTTCTAGACCCATGATTAATTTCTCTCATTTCTTTTTTAAATTCATTTATACTTCTGGTCTCTATTGCATTTTCTGGCAGTGAATTTATTTATGCATTATATAGAAAATACTTGCACTTCTTTTTAACCCTACATCTGAAAAGATTTATGCAGGACTAAGTGGAATTACATTCTGTGGAATAGCTGCTAGTCATTTCCAGCTTGCTTTCTTTTCATTATTCATGGCGCCTTGGCTCATCACAGTTGTCCTAAATGAATGTTACATGAAGTGATTGTGTGGTTTTGTTTTATAACCCTTTGTCTCTTGTCAGCTTACTGACAGGTCAAGTAAAAAAATACCTTCCTTAAATTAAAGAGCAGGCTCCAGCAGTACAGAGAGCTGTGGCTCAACTTACTTTTCTCCTGTTAGAGCAGGAGCCAAGCATTTAGCTCATCGGCAGAGCTCCCTGTCTGGAAAAGGAGGGTGCCTGATGGAGGACCAATGTCCCAAACCAAGGAGCTCTGTTCAGTGACTCACAGGCATTCAGCTGTGAGTGACATGCTCTGCTCAGATGTTAAGACGTGGCCCTTCCTTACATCCCAGCAATATCAGGATTAATCAATGGTTTAACTGTCTGGGAAGAGAAGGGCTGTTACTGTTATGACTCTTGTTTTGCATGCCTGAAGACTCACTTAACTTGTAGTGTTTGTGGTACTGTATAAAATCATGTGGGAGATGACTTAGTTGGGGAGGAGAAGTTAAGTAATGCGTTAGCGTTAAGTAGAATAGCAGAAACTATATGCCAGAGTCTACACTAGTGTAGGAAACCATTTATCTTTAATTGTTCTTTAGTGATGACATAACTCAGCTACTAAACATGTCTAGGTGGTATTTTATTGTATTTGCACTTTGGAATGGAAAGTAGCTGTAAGTAATGCACACTGCACTGGAAATTGACTACTGTGGTTTTGTTCTGTCCTCTGTTCTTACTCGTAGGATATCAATAACTAGAGTGACAGCTGACATTTCTCTTGCTAAGAGGTCTGTTCTAAATAATCCAAGCAAGAGGGCAATAATTGAACGGTCAAATACAAGATCCAGTTTAGGTAAGACGCTGACACATAGGTAATTATGAACATGGTTGCATATTGGGGGAAAGTGGCAGGATTTCAGCATTCAGGGTGTCATCAGTTCTGCAATTTGAAATGTATCTACAGCATTCTAGTGTACAGTTGTGAATTTCACATACCCAAATGGGAGGCATTTTTCCTAACTGAGGAGGGGGAACAGAGCACAGGGTACTGTATTAGCCTCATGTTAAGCAGTTACCTGGGTTAGAGCAAGCAGGTGCTGTTTGTAAAAGATGAGTTAAGAGGCCTGTATTATGGTTTTCTCTTTCCTTCCAAGGTGAGCTGGCCTCACAGCTCCCTCTTCTCAGCCCTGTGCTTCAGTTCCATGTCACAAGGTGTCAAATAACTTTCACCTTGTCTGGACAAGGAGACATGTTGCTCCTGACGCTGGGGCTTGGTTTGTATCTAATGTTGAACAGCTCAGCTTATTTTTGCTGTCTGGCCATGAGACTCTGTGTCTTCCCACCCTCTCCTCACAGTGTCATGACTGCTGGATTACACTGGCCTGGTGAATTTTTATTTCTTTCACAAGGGTGGAAATCTCTGTGTAGCATCATATGTGTGCCAGTGTCGTGGCTTAAACCACGACAGCCAGTAACCTGGTCTCTGGACACCATCCTAGGGGAGGAGTTGGTTTTCAGCCTTCTCAGGAAGAAAAGGCTTTTAAATCCAGTTCTCTGACATTCTGAGTGACTGTTTGAACTAGAGGTATAGGTCATAGGACACTTCACTTCTAGCTGGCCTTCTAGGACAGAAATAGCACCCCAAAATTAAGTGCTGCAAATAGGAGTACTGAATCTTTTTGTGCCTGTGAACACATGTTGCTCTATTGAGCAGCTCTCAGGCAGATTAAATGCATGTGAGTTGCTGGCACACAGATCTTCTGAGCTTTGGTGGTATAACTTACAGGCTTCAATTTGTGCCAAGTTTATCTATTTAAAATTTGTCCTGTGCATGTGAATGATTAAGAAGGGTCAGAATAGTGAATAACAGAAATATAATTTACATGAAAATAAACTTATCTTTTTCTACAGACAAAAGTGCTTTGGTATGAACATTGCCATTACTGTCTTTTTAAATAATGCTCTGCTGAATATTTAACTTAAGTGTTTTGTTGTCATTATAGAATTAGGAGTCACAGTTCTGCTTTTCATACAGACTCTTATTTAATTTAAATCAGAATTGCAATCTAAGAACAAAAAAAAGTTTTAAGAAATATCCATTTGTTAAAACATTGCTTTCTCTCTAAAGTAAAAAAAAGCTATTTAGCAGATTTGAAAAATGCATTTATGTCTATTTTGTGTTAATAGAAATGCACATTTAATTGTATGCAGTGTTTAAATACACTGATATTATAAAGGAACATAGTGCAGATGTTTTCAGGCAACAGAATTGTCTCAAAGGTAATATTTATTTTAAAAATCGCCTTGAGTAATAGGTTGTTTTTTGGCAATTACATTAATTCACATATGAAGTTCACATAATGAATGCATAAAGTCTGTGAAAATAAATGGGTGATGATATTTTTGTCTTAAGCAGTGCCGGGGTCGATGGCTTTCACCTGTTCTGTTTTCCTTTGCCAGCTGAAGTACAGAGTGAAATTGAAAGAATCTTTGAGCTGGCAAGGTCCTTACAACTCGTTGTCCTAGATGCAGACACTATCAATCACCCTGCACAACTTATCAAGACATCTTTAGCACCAATTATTGTCCATGTTAAGGTGTCTTCTCCAAAGGTAATGTATCTCACCCTTAAAAAATGTGCATTTGAGAGGGTCCTGGAGGGCAGTGTGTGAGTGAGCAGTGTGATACCTGCACCTGAAGAAATCAAGAATGAGATGAAAAGGAAAAAAAAAAAGATGATTTTTTTTTTTTTTATATATTGAGGGCTTGACAAGTGAGCATCTGATGCACTTTCTTGTTTCTACCCTAAGCATTAATGAAGTCTTAGGCTGAGCCTGAGACGAGGAACCCACCAGTTAAGTAGACAGAATATATTCCTGATGAGCAGATTCTTCCTGTAACTCTCAGTTCCCCTTGGCAGTCCCTTTGCAGCCCACTTACCCCGACACAGCTATAGTTCTGGGTTGTCTCTCCACAAGCCCTAACCTTAAGCTGAGCTTCTGAGAAGGCACTCGGCCCTTTGCCCACTCCCCAGGTGATTAATGATGGTTGTCTGTTGATCACAAACAAAGCCTGTCTGCTTTTGTCTGTGGCTTCCACCTAGGGCGTGTTGATATGCAATCCACAGCTGCATCTGGAACAGTGGCTGGCCACTGGGCCAGCTCTTGCCATACGGTGGGAATGGTACTGTTGCTCAAGAGCACAGCACAGATCACACCATGATAATAGCTGCTAGTCCAGAAGGGGGCCTAGAGTCATGACAGGGACTTTGGATCCCATGGAATAGCACAGCAATGGTGGAATGTGCCCAACACCTGCTAGAGTGACCGCTGTGGCACTCTGGAGAGCCATGTGCCAGTTCTTGGTGCAGATAACCAGCAAGAGATGGGGAAGTTCTGCTGTGCCTGCTTCTGGGTGAAAAAAGGAAGAACTGGACAGAGTTGTGAGATCTAGGACAAATTTGGCTGCAGAAGCCATGAGATGGTGGAACTTAAGATCCTGAGAGAAGTGAGCAGTACAGTTAACAGAATTGCAGAATTGCAGACCTGGATCCTAGAAGTGGTGGGGATCTGTTCAGCAGGAGCACCAAGAACCTGCTGAGTTCAACGTGCTGGTACAAAGTCCAGCTGGTTGCCAGTGATGTCACTCAGGGATCTGTTCTGGGGCCAGTGCGGTTCAACATTTTTGTTAATGACCTTGTTAATGACCAAGGTTGTGCACAGTACCTATTCTGAGGCAGGTTAATGGGCCAGAGAGCAGGGCTGTCATTTACAGTGGCCTTGGCAGGCTGGAGAAATGATCTGTCAGGCACCTCTTGAAGTTCAGCACCCGCAAATACCAATTCCAGCCTGGTCTGGAGTAGCTCCCTGCTTTGGGCCAGGCTGGGGGCAGCTCTGCAGCCAGGGACCCTGGGAGGGCTTGGTGGGTAGCAGTTTGGACAGAAGTGAGCAGTGTGCTCTTGCAGCAGAGAATCAGCCATATGTTGAGCTGTACAAGCATAGATGGGTCAGTCCTGGCTTAGGGAGGTGGTGGGGTCTCCTTGGAAGTGTTCAGAACTCAGCGGGATGAAGACCTGAGGAATCTGATCCTCTGAGTGAGGGGTTGGCACAGAGACCTGCAGGTCCTTCCAACTTGAAAACCTGGTTTGTGATCCTGTAATTTTCTTCGAAACTTTACAGAGAAATGATTTAGGATTCTTAAGTTTTCCACCCCTCAGATTCTGGTAATGAACACAGTGGAAGGAAAAAAAGAAGAGTAATATAAACTGTGTGTGTAAATTACCTCTGTACCCAAAACACACCTCAGAATAGATTAAGTAACAGTATTATTGCCACACAGTGTAATGTGCTGCAGCAACTGTTGTGCTGCAACAATCTAGTATAATTCTGGATGTGTGTAATTTTCATGGTCCTCTAGAAGAATACATTTGTCCAAAATAACGTACTCAAGTAGAAGAAAGCAAAATTACCATTTACACTGCACTTGAAATATTTGCGAGGGGTCAAATGTGATGCAGAGTGAAATGTACACAGCTTTCTGCGAGGTTATCAGAAAGGTTTGTGCTTCTATTAAAGAACAGTGTTTTACTGATTTTGTTGATCAGGAAAGAGAGCTTCTAAGCTTGGAAACCCTCCAATGGGATGGCAGCCTGAGCTTTATGGAGATACGTGATGCTTAAACTCACTTTTTCCTCTTTTCCTCTGTCAGGTTTTGCAGCGGCTGATTAAATCTAGAGGAAAGTCACAAAGTAAACACTTGAATGTTCAGTTGGTGGCAGCCGATAAACTTGCACAATGCCCACCAGTAAGTACAGAAGAAAGGCTAAAGAACTTGTGATACGTGGAGTTTTAAAGGTTTCTGCTGTGTTGGTCCTTGATTATAGCCAAGCTTGTATGTTATCACTTCACTTCATGGTGATTCAGTCAGCCCTGCAGTTGCACCCCTCGATCAGGTTTTATTGCTAAGAAACAAGTTGTGCAATACTTTCATCCTTATTATCTCCTGTGCTGGCTTTATGATGATCTTTGGCAAGGTCACAGGTCAAAAATGATGTGTAGTAAAATTGATCTGCTAGCACATGAACAAATGACATCATTTGTGGAGCAGTGCTATCTTAAGGTCTCAAAGGGGCAAAGTCTCAGACTCCTGGTTTGGGAGGATGCTGCAGAGGACTTTCTTCACCTGTGTAGTGAGTCCAGACATACCATACAGGTACCTGTCAGAGCCACTGCTCACCAACCATTTTATCAAAGATCCTTATTACTCACACTGAATGACCTGCTGCTTAAGGACCAGAGGTCCTGCTAGATAGCTGGTTAGGCAGGCAGTGCTGTGGGGAAAACCTGTACAAGTGTTTGGACAGGGCAGCTCGAACTTACTTTCATTTTTGAAAACCACACCTGGTTTCTGTGACAGAGAAAGCCACTGAGAGGAAGCAAACTTGGATGTGCACTTGTTCCTACAGCATTGACAGCTGTGTGTAACTTCAGTCTGGTAGCACAGAGATGGCTGTTCATATCAGGGAATGATATGTCGTGGTGATTGCCCAACTTGCTCATGCTAAAGAGCTGAGCAGATTAATTCAGAGAAATTCAGAATAGACACCGGAAAGGTTTCCACAATCATTCTCTCTGACTTAAAGTAGGCAGAGTGCTGACAAAAGAAATGCCTTGGAACAGTCTAGGAACAAATCTGAGAGTTGATATAAGCGGAATGAATGCCAGACCCAAATGCCCAGATAATACTTCTAGAAGAGTTTTTGTTGTGTTATGTAGATGTTAAAGCAATTGCCTCCATTTCAGATGTCTTTTATTATTAATTCAAATGCAAGTAACTGGGTTCATGAAGCTTCTGTTCTGGAGTAGTGATCCACAAGGATTTCTTTCCATGAAATTTAACTTGGTTTTGTATACTTTTTAAAATGCCAAACTTCACAGCCTCTTTCCCTCTTGTCCCCAGTGGCCATAAGAAGATAAATCAGGTATTTCTGAGCACTCCTAAATTATAGCAATAGGTGTTCCCATTGTTTGGAATTGAGGCTAGGCCACAGCTCCTTCAGGTCAGTGCTCTCATGTCCCTCAGGTGTTCCAGAGCTGCTGTTGCTGGGACTGGTGGTACTCCATCCAGCAGAAATGGAAACCTGGAGAGAGCTCCCTCTTTCTCTCTTGTCTTGCCCACTGGTTGGCTTTTTAGGTTAGCTCTTGACATCAGACTAGCTTGCTTAATTGCTAGCTAGTGTATGGGGACTGCTGGTTTCTGCTGCAGCTGCATGCCTGGCTTTGCCTGTCTGGAACAGCCTCTCTGCCCAATAATTCTGCCTTGGATTAGCAAGAGAGTGGGGTAATCCCACATGTGCTGATTTGCCTTCTGAAAAATGTCATTTCAAGATGACTGGCACTGCTGGCAAATTCAGGTTATGTTCTCTCAGTAGTTTGACAGATACAAAATGAAGAATAATTAATGTGGATCTGTGAAAACTCTGATTTTTTGCACGGTTTTGTAGTGTTTTGGTGGATGTTCAGGCTAGATTCACACTGACAGAAAGCAGAGAAAAGTGAGGACAGAAATGTCAGTCAGGCTTGACTGACACTTCTGTCTTCCTTAAAAATGCAATGGTTTAAGGACGTGTCTAGAGTGAGAAGTGTGATTCATATTCCTCCTATGCCTGATACAGAGCAAGAATTTAAATAATCCAGAAAAGTGCTGTTGGTGGTGTGGGTATGGGGGGGAAAGGCATTCTTTGCTTTCTCCAGTTCCTGCAGTGCCTGCTCTGTCCCACACAGCTTGCAGTTTCCCTGTCAGTGCAGGTTTTGTTGCCACCCTTCTGTGTCCCCCTCGCTCCATCAGCAGCAGTTGCAGATGTCCAGCTGTCCAAAGTGGTGGATGGCGACTGCGTATACATCCAGGTGGTCATGTTACTGCTTTGACCTGTAAGCTTCTGGTTACAGTGACTGTAGATGCTTTGCTCGCTGTTTCGTCCTTGTTTTCCACTTTGAGCAGCATGAAAGAGCCATCTCAAGTTCTTCTGGAGAGCTCAGCTGTATTGTTTCTCATGTGTAATCTTCTACTGAATTGTTCTCTGACTAAGAATTCCTGGGAACCGTTCAGGTTCCCTTAACTGAAACAAAACTCTACAGAATAATTTCTGGAAAACCATATACCTTCCTAACTCCTAATGGGTATAAGCCAAGTTAAATGAGTTACACCTGTCTGAATATAGCTTGTGGTATTTACACTAAGCTTTCACTGAGCTTACACACACAACAACACACTGCACATTCTTCACATTTGAAAGGTATATGTATTTTTACACCTGCACAGAGAAATCTGTGCATGTTTCACAGTTGTCTTTGCTCTTTATACAGTGATCTCCCCTAATTCCACTTAGGTTTGCTCACATCAGTTGAAATGAGGCAAATATCTGTATTGATAGAAATAAACCACATGCATTAGCAGGACGCATGTCATAGCTTGTTCATTGCGTTACAGTATGTCCTGGGTTCAGCAGTAGCAGTCATTTTTCTCTTTCTTAGTAGTTGGTGCAGTGCTGTGTTTTTGACTTTCAGCCTGGGAACAGCGCTGATAACACCGATGTTTTCAGTTGCTGCTCAGTA
>JANRGW010029506.1:0-19812 GCA_024733675.1 Psilopsiagon aymara
ACCTGACCCAAACTGACCAAAGAGGTATTCCATACCACAGCACATCATGCCCACTATAGAAACTGGGGGCAGTTACCCGGAAGAGTTTAGTTCACAGCTCGGTCGTCGGGTGGTGAGCAGTTGTATCCTCTTCCCTTGTATTTTCCCTGGTCATTATTACTATTGGTGGTCACAGCAGTGGTTTGTGTTATACCTTAGGTACTGGACTGTTCTTACCTCAACCCGTGGGACTTAACATTCTTTCGATTCTTCTCCCCATTCCCTCCCTGCCCTGGAATGGGGGGGAAGAAGGAGGGGGAAGTGAGTGAACAAACTGCATGTTTTGCAGTTTAAACCACGACAGCACCCTCACAGGGAACAACTTGTGCCTTATCTCCAACCTTAACTTCCCCTGATTCAGTCTGAACCCATCACCCCCTGTCCTATCACTGCAGTCCCTAATGAAGAGCCCCTCTCCAGCATCCTTGTAGCCCCCTTCAGACACTGGAAGCCGCTCTGAGGTCTCCACACAGCTTCTCTTCTCCACGCTGAGCAGCCCCAATGTTCTCAGCTTGTCTCCATACAGGAGGTGCTCCAGCCCCTGATCATCCTCATGGCCTTCTCTGGACTTGCTCCAACAGCTCCATGTCCTTCTGTTACATTTGCAGATGCTGCTTTAGAATAAAGAGGGGTTTTCTTAACAGAATGAGAGTGATAAAAATTACGTACTGAATTGTTCCATCAAAGCAGCTTTGGTTGAAAGGACAGAACCCAACTCCATGGCCATTCAGTGTCTAGAAATAAGAAGGAGTTTCATTTTGGTTTACTGGTTGAAGTTAAGCTGAGGAGGTCAAAGAATGAGGTAGCCCCAGGAGGGAGGAAAAAGGCAACAAAACGAGCAGGAAAAAAACCCACCCAAATCACAAAAATCCAATTGGCCACAACATATTTTGGATGGCTCTGGATTAATATGGGAATCCATAGTGTCAGGAAGGCCATTGAAGAAGTTAAACAGCACAACAAATAGGAACACGTTACAGTGCATGTGGTGCATTGCAGAGAGGGGAGAGCTGCAGATTCGGAGCTGTGGTTTTGCAAGGTAAGGGGTTGGGGATGTGATTGAAGGTGGTTGGCGGGGTCCCAAGGGCTCTGTGCAGCAAGTGCTTGTGGGGATTGCAGCCTTCAGGGCCCAGACTTTGCTAGGTGTGGAAGTGAGAGGTGGCCGTGCTCTCCATCTGAAGATCATTGAAGCTATTGGATCATCCAGACTTGGGCTTTTCATCAAGCCTTGGCAATCCTGCATTAAATACAACCATGTTGCCAGTGTAGGAGATAAAACACTTTGGCTTAATAAGAACAGAGAGTGCGTCTGTGGCAGACTGTGGAAGACCCAGACATTGTGATTTCTTCCAGGCTTTATTTTTCCTTCTTTCTTCCTTTCTTTCTTTCTTCCTCATCCCAAATGTTCAGCAGGATATTGGGTCACCTAATTGCATTTTGGTTTTCCAGTGGCTGCTGTTCTTATCGCAGCAGCACAAGGCTGTGTGAGCTCCGTCAATACTCCTGTATCCACGGGAGGCAATAAAACCCCGTAAAATTACAGAGGAGTCCTGGCAATTAGGCTAAAGCTTATGTTTATGAGGCCTCAATAATTACTTTAGCTCCCTATTTATCTCATGCCTCAAGAAAATGGTGTCTGATTGAAGGAGGGGATCTTGCTTCACTGAGGACGTGTTGGAATTAGACAAAGCCAAGTGGGAAGTCGAATTAGTGCTGTTTGTTTCAGCACATGAAGGGGGCCTCACAGGGAGACAGGGAAAGAATAGTTGTGATTTTTAGATGGTGCCAGCTAGCAGCTGTGCCGTTCTCTTACCTTTTTGTCCTCCTTTTCATGCCCTGTAACATCAGCTCCCCTGGCAGCAACCCAGCGGCTTGCATTAGGCAGAAGAGCTCTGGGGAGCTGTAGCATCTGGAGGAAGACAGGGAGGTTTGAGGGATGTGTTGCTCGTCTTCTTCTTGGCTTTGTCACATCTGTATATTTCTGAGGCCACCTACTTCCTATAGTCATATTTGGGGAAGGGGGAGTTTGTGGCTTGTTCATGACAGGGTTTGTGTTGATAACAGTGTGAATGAGAAGAGAAAAATACACAAACCTATGTGCTTCAGTGCTGGATAATCAGACATCTCTCCATTAAAAACGTGCCATGGCATTCTCTCTCATTGGCTGATGGTTCCCTTTGCTGAAGCAGGGTTGAATCCATCGTAATGGGAAGTGCCTCAGATCTTCATCACTGTGTCAACCTTCTGAGAGCAGGACTGGGGTCAGACTGCAATGGGCTGCCCTGTGCAAGAGCTAAGAGGTTCAAGTGAGAGCTTTCACACCCAGATCCTGCAGCATTTAGAAAAAGAATCATGAAATCCCAGGCTGGTTTGGGTTGGAAGGGACTTTAAAGTTCATCCAGTTCCAACTGCTGCCACAGGCAGGGACACCTTCCACTGGAGCAGGGTGCTCCAAGCCCATTCCAACCTGGCCTTGAACACTGCCAGGGATGGGGCAGCCACAGCTTCTCTGGGCACCCTGTGCCAGCGCCTCAGCACCCTTACAGGGAAGAGCTTTTTCTTTGTGTCTAACCTGAACTTCCCCTGTCTCAGTTTGAACCCATCACCCCCTGTTCTGTCACTGCAGTCCCTGATGAAGAGCCCCTCTCCAGCATCCTTGTAGCCTCCTTCAGACACTGGAAGCTGCTCTGAGGTCTCCACGCAGCCTTCTCTTCTCCATGGCTCAACAGCCCCAATGTTCTCAGCCTGTTTCCACACAGGAGATGCTCCAGCCCCTGATCAGCCTCTTGGCCTCCTGGACTTGCTCCAACAGTTTTATATTCCATTACTTACAGTAAAAATGGCATGAACTAAACGTATGTGCCATGTGTATATACAGATGTGTGTATAGAAAGGAAAGCCCTCTTGTGCAAATGAGAGACGTTTCAGAGCATCACAATGATCTCTCCTGAGAAAGATCTGTCTCATCTTTTAGGTTGGAGCCTCTTTGTATCCACTCTGGCTTCACTGTGCTATAGCTAGTCAAATGATGTGTTAACAGTGTGAAACCTGGGGTCCTCCAGTCTGCTGGGCATTTTCTCCATCCTCTTGTCTTGAGACCACATTATTGCTTCTCAGCTTCAGTGTGTGAAAAGCATTTAGTGCTCCTTCCGTGGTGAGGTTAGTTAAGGGTTCCTACCTTAAACACACAGAGCAAATCAAGATGTTTCATTATCCTGCACTCTATTTGTTCCTCCGTGAACTGTCTTTTGTTACTTCAGGGTTCAAAGAAGGGTCTTCTGTCCATGAATCTTGTTTTCCAAACAGGCTGCACTGTAAGAGCAAGGTCGTGCTGGAGAGGAGCAGGCCGATACCTGAACTAATTCACAAGGGATGCAGCCCTTTTCACCCGTTCTCTCCATCATTTCAAAGCCATGCAAATAGACCCTGCATCTTCTGTATAGTTCCTGCATCTGGAAGAACTGGAATGGGTCCTACACGGTTCAGGTTTGGTCCTGAGCAGCACGTTCTTACCCCAGCCATTAAAAACGGGCAAAAGGAGCAGGGTTTGTTGGGGGATTTTAATAGCTGACTCTATCCCACTTTCTTTTCCCCGTTTCCTAAAGTTCTGCTTTTTCTGTAGGAAGTGTTGGAATTCATTTGGAAGTGTTAGTGAGGAATACCGATAGACACAGCTGTAAAAGCACTAGGACCTGCAGAAGCCCCCAAAAAGCTGTCAGAGCTTGGCTGATGGTGCAGACGTGTAAGGGTTTTTTTTTCCACTTTCTTTTCCCAAATGTACAGAAGCTTTTTGTCATTTGTCAGGATTTAAGGCAGCTTTTTAAATCCCAGTATCCCACATTCTGGTGGTGTGTTCTTGCTGTGCTGCCATGTGGTGCTGACCCAGACTTTGCTGCTTATTGTCAGCGTTGTTACACTGTGGCTTTGTGGGAAGGGAGGTGAAATCACTGAGTCTTAATGTCTGGGTCCATGGAATAGCCCTTTTTCATCCTCCTGCTGACCAGCCAAGGCATAGACAGGTAACAGAGCGAACGCCTCGAAGGTGGGATTTAAGATGTTGGAGTTGCTCAGTGTTATTTGTAAGATTTTCATATAATCACATCACTTCATTTTCTCCTTTTACTTTACTTTAGAATCTAAACCCCTTAATAGCCAAGCCTCAGTGTATCACAGAATCATGGAATGGAATGGGTTGTGTTGGAAGGGGTCTTAAAGCTCTTCCAGTTCTAACCCCTGCCATGGGCAGAGACACCTTCCACTAGAGCAGGTTGCTCCAAGCCCCATCCAACCTAGCCTTGAACAGTGCCAGGGATGGGGCATGTAGGTAAGTGCTTTGTAATGAAGGGAAATGATGGTCCCTTCTCCCTAATCTAGTAATTTATAGTCCTGAGAAACTGGATCTCAGGCAGGAGGCTCAATGGTGCAAGAGACGTGAGATGCAGAAACTACTCAGAAAACGTTTTCCCTAGTGATGTAGTGAATACCTATAGATAGACCAGATCTACTTGGATGAATATCCACTTTAAATATGCAATTGGGCTGTATTTTAAGCAGCCAGGACTAGATTTACCACCCTGAGGGATCCCTTGTGGCCCTGGTAGCATTTAGTAATGCTTTGAGAACAGAATGCTTCTACATGTTTATTTTTTAGCGTCTGGGGCAGTCTTAAGGTAGCAACAACCTTTAAGTTAATCAGTTTAGACAGATTAGACATGTAACATTAGCCACTGATAGCAAGGGTATTACCACAATCAGATCCCTCCTAGTTTCAGGATGACTTACATCCATTTGAATTGGCTTCTCCTTGTTTCCATTGAGGTAGTCAATGCATAGAGAGGAATAAATGTGCAATGTGGTGGAGTGTGATTTGACTCAAGACAAAGCAGGAATGAGGCTTGTTTGGGATTTAAGCCATTTGGGAGATGGAGCCAGTCTGAAAGCAATCTTTTCGCCTATATTAAACTGAAAAAAGGACCATTCTGCTGTTAAGCCGGAGGAGCAGGTAGCTTCCACACTGACCATGAAACCTGGTGTCTCAGCTGAGCATAATCACATTACGCTCTAGCTGGTGAGCCGTGGGGAAGATAAAAGCTATCAGGTCATGGAGATTGGTTGCAGCTCTCTTTCTAAAAGGTAAGTGTAGTTCAGCTTTGGGGAAAATCCAGTGGCCAGAGTAGATGGGAAATGGTTGTAGTGGTGGCTGAGGGCCTCAGTCATTGAGTTCATGTGAAGGGAAGTGCATTTATGAGGAAACCTTCAGTGTTCTCCTTGGAGATAGGCTGCAGTCAGGCAGGACTAACCCTGGCTTCCCGGCAAGGGGGGAGCGCTGCTAGCTCTAAGATGATAGAACAGGTCAACCATCATTTCCAATGGTCAGTCTTGGTCATAGTGGGTCATAATTATCTTGCCTTTGATAGAGCTATCATATCTTAGAGATTTGTAAAATATTTCGGTTGGTGATGGTGATAGCTTGCAGGATCAGAGACTTCATGAAGCATCTCTCCCCCACTCACTTTGGAAGCTAATTTGGGTCTCTCCAAGCAAACTTGGTACCTGAATGTGTTTTTACACCCAATAAACTGATTAAGGAAGCTGTGGCTGCCCCATTCCTGGCAGCATTCAAGGCCAGGTTGGACACAGCGGCTTGGAGCAACCTGCTCCAGTGGAAGGTGTCCCTGCCTGTGGGCAGGGGGTTGGAACTGGATGTGAGTGGACATCTCCCCTCTGCACACGTACACCCAGGGTACATTCTGTCACACTCATCCAGGGAGCCATACCTTGTCTCCATAGGAGGAGTGATGCTGTCAGAAAAGCTAAAGGAGGTCCTTAGCATCAGCTTTTGAAGGTGCAGAGAATATTGTAATTAAAATGCCAGCCCAATCCCTTGTATAATATGTCCCATTGTAAGTGCTGTAATACATTTTATACTTTGCTTTCCTACCGAGGGTTCTCTAAGTCCTTTAGAAATAAATGTCAAGAAAAAGACGATGTCTGGAAAGCTGTAGGTGTGTAGGTTAGAACATCATCCCTTCCAGGTGTCATTTGCTCCCTGTTCAGACCATCATCCAAACTGCCTAGGGCAGGCACTGCAGACGATGTACTGCCTTGAAGTAGCAAGGGAAATACTCATCACACACACTGCAGTTAACTCAGGTTTTGTGCAGATACAGATTATTGCTGCTACTCTGTAAAAGCGCTACAGCATCTGTAATGCCTCGGGTTTTATTCCTGTTGGGGCTGTAGAAAACTGATGGGAAATCAGAGCAGCAGAAGGTATTGGAATTACATTGGGTGGAGATCGCTCAGCACTGAGATGCCTCTGATATTTCAGTGGGAGTAACTAAAGGGGAATTGCAGGATGGACACTGGACCTGAACAAGAGCAGAGTCAGGCTTCAGATCCAAAGAGCTTTGCAGTATTTGCCAAATGTGCCCTTGATTGCAGGAAATACTGAGTTCCTCCAACTCCTTGCTGTTCAAAGGGGCTTTTATGTGTCTGAAGCTGCTAAAAATGTGCTGAACCTGAAACTGCTCTGCAGCAATGAGTTATCTGTGTTGATTTGTTTGCATTTTTCCGCACACATAGAATCCCAGACTGGTTTGGGTTGGAAATGAGCTTAAAGCTCCTCCAGTTCCAATCCCCTGCCATGGCAGGGACACCTTCCACTGGAGCAGGGTGCTCCAAGCCCCTGTGACCAACCTGGCCTTGAACACTGCCAGGGATGGGGCAGCCACAGCTTCTCTGGGCACCCTGTGCCAGCGCCTCAGCACCCTCCCGGGGAAGAACCTCTTCCTTATATCTGACCAAAGTCTCCCCTGTTTAAGTTTGAGCCCAAACCTGTTTAGGTTTGAATCTAAGTAATTGCATTCCTAAACACCACTTTATGTTCTTGCCATATGCAACTCCAATAAAAGCCTTTGTTGTGTGTGATTTGCAATGTATTGTTATGGAAACTTATAGTTTGTGTTTGTAGTCCTTCTCTGAACCCTTTTCAGCCTCTCCGCATGTCTTTTGTAGAGCAAGAACCAAAACTGAACCCAGAATTCCAGATGGGGTCTGACAAGTGCTGAATAGAGTGAGACAATGACATTTTTATCTCTTTTGTCAGATGTCACTGGAAATAGTCACATGTAGGTCTACAGGGTTGGATCGAGTCAGTACAGAGGTTGGATGCAGTGACCAGGTGCTGCCCACATCATTCTGGCATTGTTTTCCATATGAGCCTTGGGATAATCATGGTTGTTAGCTGATTATAAAGCCTGGATTCTTCCCTCTCTCTCTTCCTGACATTGATAGGTAGAATATAATTGAAATGCTATTTAGTGACTCCAAACCATAGAATGGACAGTGCAGGAAGAGGAGGGTTGACATGGCACTGGCACTTCCAAGGCACCAGTTTGGCTTTAGGGATGGCCCCTTCCCTTCATCCTGCCTCTTCTTCCTTAGCAAGGCACTACCTTGGGACCGTGACTTCTACAAAGATGTCTGTGTTTCAGGGCTGTGTGTGAAAAATGGGTCACCCAAAGCCTTCATGGTGGTTTGTTGCTTTTTATAGAGGACATAAAAGGAGCTGCCTCCTGGCAGTATATAATACACTGGCTGTTCTTTAACACACCTTACAATTGTGGTTAATGGCTCTGTGCAGTCCAGTACCACAGTGCATCACACCTTCCAAAGGCACTGGGTGATAATTCCCTCCAAGTGGAGATACAAGAAGAGATTGAAGATGGGCTCTGTCCCACCTGGGTCAGAACTGAACGTAAGTACTAGGGTAATTGCATGCATTAGCATAGAATCACAGAATGATTTGGGTTGGAAAAGACCTCAAGATCATCCAGTTCCAACCCCCAGCGTAGGTTTTTAGATGTCACCAAACTTGTTAAGCACAATTCACTGCAAATTTCCATTGTCCTTACAAAAATCCTAACCAGCTATTGTTTGGCAAGACTGTAAATAGGGAAATACTGTAAAAGTTAATGTATTTGTATTTTATCCATCACACAACTATGGCATTTTCTTGGTTATGTTTCTCTGCACTCTTCAGTTAAAAACCTTAGTGCAAGCTGAGCAGTAAACTGTGGGTTTATGATGTATGAAGGCTTTTACTAATGCAATAATGTGAAACCTTTCACACTGGTGTAGCTGGATTTCTTCTGCTCCCATCTATTGCATCACATGTCTTTATCCAGAGAAAAAGCCATTTATCCCATTAAATGATTATCTGTTTACTTACAAGAGGTAGAACAAAAGGTAAAATGCATTCCCAGAAACGTGTTGTGCATTACCTTGTACATACCTGTGTTAAATTGCCCATCAGAGATTTCTCCCACTGTGAGGAGGAGGGTAAGAAAGCGTTAACGTCTTGGTTTAGTGCAGCTGAGGTTGGTCTTTCTTCCCCTGTGTCGTGCTTTCTGAGGAAGGGGAGTGGATCCTGGCTTCAGAATTAGATTGTTTCCAAGAAAAGATTTGATTCTGCTGTAAGTTATTGAAGGTAATAACATTTTATTGCTCTGCTTTAAGCAGCTCAGAACTTCTTGCAGTGCCTTTGAAGGGAGAAGTGAGAAGAAAAGGGTGTTATGGAGGATGTGGCCAGGTAAAAACCAGGGAGGAGAAGACAGACATGGTGTGTTTTAGACAAGGTGACACACTGAGCTGCCAGAGCAGGACAGCTGGGAAAAAGGTGATCTGAGAAACATTTTCATTAGGAAATTAATGAAGTATTATTGAGAAGTGTTAATATTGTTAAGCTGCATGCATTTGAAACTCTCTGTGAGAACTGTGACTGATGCTGATTACCTGTCTGCAAAGAAGGTGTGAAGGGGAAGCTCTTAACAGGAGCAGAAACCTCTTCTCCAGGAGTAACTTGAAGGTTGCCTGGCTTCTGTTAGTGAAACAAAGGCTGGTGTGGAGGGGATGGACCTGTGCAAGCTGCAGTGCCCACCAAGAAACTGGAGAGGGCAACCCCAGGCCAAGAATCATAGAACCCCAGACTGGGGTTAGAAGGGACCTCAAAGCTCATCCAGTTCCAGCACTCTGCCACGGGCAGGGACACCTTCCACTGGAGCAGGGTGCTCTGAGCCCCTGTGTCCAACCTGGCCTTGAGCACTGCCAGGGATGGGGCAGCCACAGCTTCTCTGGGCACTCTGTGCCAGCGCCTCAGCACCCTCACAGGGAAGAGCTTCTGCCTTATCTCCAGCCTGAATTTTGCCTGTTTCAGTTTGAACCCATCACCCCTTGTCCTATAACTCCAGTCCCTGATGAAGAGCCCCTCTCCAGCATCCTTTAGGCTCCCTTCAGATACTGGAAGGCTGCTACAAGTAGAACTGGGTAGAGACGCCCCTGTCTGCTCACAGGTTGCCATTACTGTGTGCAAGTCGCTCTCTGGCTGTGTGTCACAATTTCTCAGTGCAGTCAACAATGACATTCAGGTCCATCTGAACCTATGCCCGAGCCAAACTCTTTAATTTGGGTATTGACCCGGTATGTATTCCAAAAAAAATCTTTTCATGTGCAATGATCTGAAGTTCTGCTTAATCTTTGCTGCTCTATAGGATAGGATTAAGGGGAGGGAAGGAAGAAAACATCTTCCCAAGGTTATTTCCAGGAGGTTGGATAGGGGTTGAATCTCAGTCAAATGTTGGTGCTGAACAACCAACTTGGACTTTCCAATGTCGTATCTGGTGCAGCTGAGAAAGGATAAATGAGTTTCCTGTTCTATTTCTGCTGCTGGTTTAGTTTAATTGGAGAGGTTTCCCTAGAAGACAGCATGGATTAAATAGCTGCCCCTGCATTTATATAGTCAAACTTATTTCTGCTATTGAGGAGGTCTGCATGCATCATCTAAAATGAAACCTTTCTCTGTTTTTTAGTAGATCATTCTTCAGGAGGTATTCTTGCAGGACTGTTTTCTCCCCAGACCGAATCCCTTTAAGCTTTCCTTCATCACAGACTCCATTTTACAGCTCTTTTTTTTTATCCTTTTGAAATATGCATCACTATCAAATGCTGAGAATCCTTCACACTGAAATGAATTGAGCACTCCAAGTGTAGGTTGTGACATGTCTGTACTCAGTGAATGGGTCTAGTTGTAAAAATACAAGGCTATGGCATGGGAAGGATGGTCTTGGTATGAGATGGGACTTTGGAGATCTAAACTGGAGGGGCTGCTTTGTTTGTTTGGGGTTTTTTCCTGACTTTAATCCAGCAAAAGACATTGACATGTTGGAGCGAGTCCACAGGAGGCCACAAAGGCTGGAACAGCTCCGCTCTGGAGCCAGGCTGAGAGACCTGGACTGGGTCAGCCTGGAGAAAGGAAGGCTTCTGAAAGGGAGGCCTGAGAGCAGCTCCAGTGCCTAAAGGGGCTGCAGGAAACCTGGAGAGGGGCTTTGGACAAGGGATGGAGGGACAGGAGAGGGGAATGGCTTTAACTGCCAGAGGGGAGACTGAGATGAGATGTAAGGAAGAGAAGTTTCACTGTGAAGGTGGAGAGACACTGGCACACATTACCCTGTCCCTGGAAACAGTCCAGGTCAGGTTGGCTGGGGCTTAGAGCAACCTGCTCTAGTGGAAGATGTCTCTGCTTGTGGCAGGGGAAGTTGGACTAGATGCTCCTTAAAGTTTCCTTCCAACCCAGACCATTCTATGTTTCTATGTAATAGTGCTATTTCTCTTTTCCCCTAGTTGTATGAGTGTGGGCTGCTTAGCATAGGGGTACATGAACCTGGAGCACATCAGCTCATCTGCTTGTACCAATTGATAAGTGCAAGCAGCTGACCTTACTGCCATGGAGAAGTGAGTTTGCATGGCTGTAAATATACTTTGCCAATGAGCAAGCAGTGAATTCATACCTAAGTTTGCCTCTCAGTGACATTTCTTCATTTGGACACTTTAAAACCACATTCTTTAGGACCAGTATTGTTTGCTGGTGATGAAGCATGTTAAGACCCAGCCTTATTGGGATTCTGTTGATGTAACATTCAACACAACTAAACCAGCAATTTCCAGACTCTTTGGCTTTCAGATAAGTGTGTCTATCTCTTGCTTCACTTCTCTGGTGTGTTGTAACTCAGCATGCTTATAGTCATGTACAGTAGCCCTTAATGTCAGCAGCTTTTTACAACTTCATTAAATTGCCTACAGATTCTCCCATGCTTTTAATCACAAAAGGAGATGCTGACATGATACATGTCGCAATCAAAACACAAAAAACAAGCTTAGGAATAAGTAGCAGCAGCTTTCTTACTGCCGATGTCAATATCCTTGACAAGCAAGTGCTTGCATTGTGACATATAGTAATAGAAAACATCCTGTTGTGGTAAAACACCACTAGCACCTTGAGAAAAGCCTGGTGTCTGCGGGACCAAATCACACACGGAGTTCCTAGAGTCCTTGTTCATCGAATTTGATGCCAATGGGAAGGGTGATGTTTCAGTTTATCATCAAGAAAGGAGGAAAAAGAAGGGAAGGAGAAAGCGCCACTAAGTGCACTTCAAAGCCTCCGGGCGCTGCGGTAATACAACTAATAAATGAAGAAATAATAAAGAGCAGAATAGCAGCGTTCAGGCTGAGAATGGGATTGATAAGAAGTGAGTGTAGCATTAAGAAGAAAACCCTTCGGGGCTTCAACCTTCACTGATTGTAAAGTGTCAGGAAGGAAATTAACATTTTTGTTGTTGTTTGCCTCCAAAATTCAGGAAGAGGGAAGGAATGAACCAGAGCTGCTCCAAGGAGCCCTTCTGGAAGAAACCCAACCATTGCAAAGTTACACAGATGAATTGATTTAATTAGGCTGCCTAATAACGCTTCTGCTGGGGCATTTGAAACAGACTCGTAACAGGTATTAACTGATGCAGACTGAGTGTTGCAGATTGGTTTCAAAGATTCCCATGACTCATCCCCACTTCTTAAGTCATAAGGTACTCTGCAGAACATAGAGTTTCTTCCTATCCTTTTCCCCTTCCTTTTCTGGTTTTACTGATTAAACATATCTGTTCTGGGGCTGGAAATACTGAAGTGGAGACAGAGGCGAAACTCCTCTTTCCTATCATGTAGCTTGTAGGAATTCTTCAGGAGAAAACTGTAACCCTGTAGCTGCGTACGTTGCAGTTTAAATGTGAGGAGGAAACTCACTGTGGAGGAAATGGGATTTTACTACCCATGGATTTTGACTCCCTGTACGTGCATTGATGGCCAGGATGTCCCTTCAAATATTAGTGAATGTTTGGAGTTTACTCAACCCTGGTGAGGCCACGTCTGGAGCACTGTGTCCAGTTCTGGGCTCCTCAGGACAAGAAAGACAAGGACCTACTGGAGAGGGTCCAGTGGAGGCTACAAGGATAATCAGGGATTTGGAGCATCTCTCTTATGAGGAGAGATTGCAGGAACCAGGCCTGTTTACCCTGGGGAAGAGAAGCCTGAGAGGGGATCTCATCAATGCAGATCAGTATCTCAAAGGCAGGTGCCAGGAGGATGGTGCCAGACTCTTTCCAGTGGTGCCCAGCAACAGGACAAGGAGCAGTGGCCATAAACTAAAACACGACAAGTTTCACCTCAACATGAGGAAGGACTTTACATTGAGGGTGGCAGAGCACTGGAACAGGCTGCCCAGGAGGGTTGTGGAGTCTCCCTCTCTGGAGACATCCCAAACCCACCATGGACATATTCCTGCGTAACCTGCTGTGGGGGGCCCTACCTTGGTTGGACGGGATGGTCTCCAGAGTTCAGCCCATTCCAATCCTAATGATTCTGGTTAATCCTGAAAGCCAACTCTGTTAAGATTTCATGTACATCTCCTCCAGGTCATAGAAACTAGGTATGGGGATGGAGCAGTGCTCCATCCCTAGCAGTGTTCAAGGCCATGTTGGACGGAGTCTTGGGTGACATGGCTTAGTGTGTGGTGTTCCTGCCCATGGCAGGGGGGTTGGAACTGGATGATCTTAAGGTCCTTTCCAATCCTATCTATTCTGTGATTCTATGATGCAGGCATTCAGCAGACAGTGCAGTCATCTCTGACATGCTTTGGCTTTAGGGCAGTCTGTGATTTCAGCAGGGCTGAGTAGAGCCTTGTTTGCTGCTCTTGTGTACCCAGTGATTCAAAATTGCTTTATAATCACTGTGTAAAAACTTCGAAGTATTAAAGACCACGTTGGCAAGACACAGTCCAATTACTTTGTTATGCATCTTGTTATGTTGGCGTATTTGTTTAATTAAATTCCTTGCTAATTAGAGCTGTATGTACTTGCGTTAATTATTATTCGCTTAACACAATCAGCAGTGTAATTCTTTCCAGAAAAGTCGCACACTTTCTAGTTAAATTAAATTACTGATTTTGTGGGCTTTCTGAGGAAGAGTTTGATTTGTACTTCAGCACTCAGATATATGAAGACAGCTGAGAGAACACTGGGGCTGTTCAGCCTGGAGAAGAGAAGCTGTGTGGAGACATTGGAGGATGCTGGAGAGGGGCTCTTCATCAGGGACTGCAGCAATAGGACAAGGGGTGATGGGTTTAAACTGAAACAGGGGAATTGCATGCTGGAGATAAAGAAGTTCTTCCCTGTGAGGGTGCTGAGGTGCTGGAATGGGTTTCCCAAAGAAGCAGTAAATGCTCCATCCCTGGCAGTGTTCAAAGCCAGGTTGGATGGAGCTTGGAGCAGCCTGCTCTAGTGGAAGGTGTCCCTGCCTGTGGCAGGGGGTTGGAAATGGGTGGTCTCAAGGTCCTCTCCACCCCAAACTAGTCTGTGATTCTATGATTCTGTGATTCTTCCTTACTGAATGACAAACTTGGATGGATCTGCTGTTTATCACCCACCAAGACCTTTTGTCATCTGACATAGAAAAAGTACATTTGTCTTCTTTGTTGAGAAGCTTTGGAAGGAAACTACTTTCTCATGCTAGAAAAATGTAACCCAGTGGAACTTCTGACCTTTTACCAAGCCCTTAATTGCTTTTTAAAATGTAGAGTACTATAAGGAGATGATACAGCCAGGGACCTATTTGGGGTTTAATACTATGCCCATTAGCTCTACTTTGGATCTGTGAATTTATATGTAGTCCCTAAAACTGAAAGGAATGTGATAACATAAATCTCTTTAATCATACTCAGTAAAGAAGCTAATAACCAAGTGTCTAATTGTTTCTACAGCTAGGTGCCTAGATGCTACACAACGTGGGTAGAGTTTATGTATGTACATACACCCACTCCCATATGTGTTGTCTCTCTATATATCTGGCACATTTACTGCTCTATAGCATTGACTTGTGTAGGCTGTTTCTTATTTGAGCAGTGAGCTGCTGATCAATACTACAAAATATGTTGGTACTGGAGGGAATCACTGAACCACAGTTTATTAATGTATTTAAGCTGAGAACCTCCGGAAAGCAGTAAGAAAGAAGCAACTTAATGGAGTAATGCAGTAGGAGCAGATGGAAGGAATAATTCGTCTAAAGCAAAATATAAACATGGCCAGGATTATGGAGCAAGCCAGAGGGGATTTGTCCTCATCCCAAGAAGGGTTAGGGGTGTTTCTTTGCATTTTTCAAGGCAAAATGTGCCATCGAATGAAAACTTTGTCAGTGGAGAAGCAGAATATTAATGAGTGCAGTAGCTTATGGGGCTCTTCCATGTCTTTGTAATCACTGAAATGAAACTGGGCAGATAATACACTCCTGAGGTCCTACTGCAGATTACACATAGGCTCTCTCTGTTCTTCTTCAGTATTCACTAATTGCAGTTAGCCATTTTTAACTATGCACAAAATCAACAGCAAGATGGTTTTGAAACACAGCTTGGCTCGGGGTTACGTCCATCCAGTTGCAGCAGTGTTTATCTTGCATTTGAATGCTGGCCTGTGACTGAGATCCATTGGGAATAGGGTAGTAAACCCCGGAAGAATTGCAAAGTGTTTCCTTCCCATGTGCTCAAATGCTTTCTTTTCCAAACTTGTTAAAGTGCATCTTTTCTGTTTATAATCACCTTTGTTCATCTACTGGGAAATAAGCGTTTTAAAGAAATGAATGATTCACTTCTCCATACAGACTGAAGGGCACAGGTCTGCTGTTAGATGTTGTCATTTAAAATCACAAGGAAAACATACAGACACTGAAGAATCACAAGAGTCAAAAAAAGAGGAGTGGAAGACTCAATAGTGACTTTAATGAGAACTGCTCGAAAGGGCTGTGAATGGCTTTGGCCATCTTTGTTGCAGGAATCATCTCTGGTCATAAGGCAGTACCGTTGCCTTCCCGCACAAGGAGCATCTCAGAGATGTGAACCTGGTTCCCCAAGACAGACTTCATTCATTCGAGGGTTCTGCTTTACAGCAAGACATTTTCACACACAGGTCATGTGAAAAACATCAGATTGCCCGCTTGGTCTCTTTGTGCTCCTGTTGTCCACCTGGAAAAGGGGATGAGAGTATTTCAGTGTTTCTCTTCATCAGGGACTGTAGCGATAGGACAAGGGGTGATGGGTTCAAACAGGGGAAGTTCAGGTTAGATCTGAGGCATAAGTTCTTTTCTTTGAGGGTGCTGAGGCGCTGGCACAGGGTGCCCAGAGAAGCTGTGGCTGCCCCATCCCTGGCAGTGTGCAAGGCCAGGTTGGACACAGGGGCTTGGAGCACCCTGCTCCAGTGGAAGGTGTCCCTGCTCATGGCGGGGCTTGGAACTGGAGGAGCTTCAGAGTCCTTTCCAACCCAAACCAGGCTGGGATCCTGTCATTTCAGTTAAGTGAAAGTTAAATAAAGATGATAAAGCTTACTTTGGAGACTTGCTGATGTTACCCTCACAAGGCAGTGACAAGTCTCAAAGCAGGTTGTAACCATGTCAAAACTCACAGCCCTCACAAGCCTGTACGCCACTTGACTGACTTGCTAAACTGGACATCCCTCTTACCCATGGCACTTTCCAAAGCTCTCAAGAGGGTTGACTTTTCTTTCTTCTCCCAGTCAGGATAAAATCACAGCTCCTGGTGGCACTCCTGGGAGTAAAACTGGGGTGGAGAACCTGGTTTTGTAGCCTGAAGTCCTCCTTCCACTGAAGTCCCTTGCAAAAACCAAGTCAGCTTTGGTTCGTCCGTGGCTTTTGTGTTGCGTCTTTGATTTGCATTGAGGAGAGTTCAGCTTTGATGCTTTGTGTTTAGTGAGAGAGTGGAAATGGTTTAGACTTGGAGGTTTTTGCTAATTTGGTAACAGCAGAAAAGACAGAGAATAAAGTTAAATGGATGGGTTAAAATTAGTTAATATATGAGTCAGATATCAAGTGAAATATAGGAGTTGAGGCAGCATGAGTCAGGCTTTGTGAAGTGGAAGCAGAGAAATACATTTCAGAGAACAGGAACTCAAAAGGTAGATAAAACCTCTGTATTATCTGCTAGTTTCCAGAAATTGAAAGTCCCAGTGAGTCCACATATTCCTTACCTGTCTTGGGACTGAACCTCCTGGCTGTATTTTTCAAAGCCTAAAACCTTCTTCCAGGGTTAGCATTTCTTATTTTCCATACTTTTTCTAAATACTACTTCCCTGCCTTTCATTAACATCATATAAACAATTAATCATGGAAAGACTCAACTTTTAAAGAGAGGCTGAATTAACATGAAGGCTTTAGGCACACTACCCTGTCTGAAGCGCTTCTTGAACCTTTATTTGCTCTGTTCTTGGCCCTATTTTACATATGCACCTCTAAATTGACATCTTGCCTACTGGTATCTGTATATATGAGGTACTTAAACCCAGGGCACTGATACCTTGGGTTGGTCCCACAGTGAGACCATCCTTTATGTGGTATCTTCAACAAGCAGGAGGGAATGGAAATACATTTAAATCACAGCTCTGGAAGGTGTGAGAGAGCTCTGGGCTTCTGCCTTGAGAACAGGGAGTTTGCAAGGCTCTTTTGCAAGGCCAGATGCAAAAGGATAGTGTCTGCCATAATACTGTTTGGGGAAGTGCTAAACCTGAGCTGGCAGATACGTTGGATGTGGGAAATCAGGCTTTCAGTATCAGCCCTTGAGGCACTGCAGCTGCTTTTATATAGAGCTTTAACTAAAGCAATGGGCTGTATTTACAAATGCCAGAGATACGGAGCAAGGGAACTTCATGCTTTAATGATTAATGGACTCTCTGATATCCCCTGAGTTGGTGTTTTTCATAGGTGGGATCTTCCTTTCTGCCTGGAGGCTGTGTCTGACTTTCATTCACTTGCTGCAGTCAGGCTGCAAACACCTGAAATGCACTGCTCTGCTATGGCCCATTACTCCAGCCTGTGGATCCAGGAAAGCAGTGAACATTTCTGTTAAAGAAAGCTCATTTGGGTGAATTCTGAGCATTTCCATAAGGCAAAAGCTCACTTTTACCTTGAAGGAAATGATAAAATAACTGGTTTGTGGGTTCATTACCCTTTTTGGTCCTAGGTAATGCATGTTGTAGCTGCTTAAGCAGAGATAGAGAAAATGGAGTTATTTGAGACAGTGATGACATAGACCCTTTAGATTATGACAGTTAAGACTTCAATACTAAGAGCTATTTTCTGCTCACTTCTTGTTGCATTATCATAACTTCCTTTAATGACACTGTTCTTACTGGTCCATTTTTACCTCAGAGATGGAGAAAGAAGGCAAAATTGGAAAGTATTCATGGATAATGGGGTTTTGGAGCATCTCATTCCAAAATTGGACAGCCTTCACAGTGAAGATCATTTCCTAACCTTTTAGTGTTGCTGGCAATAATCAGATCTTCATTTTCTTTGTGTGCCTCTGATTTGTGACTGGAATAGGAAGGTCTACACCGTACAGCCTTGAGGGACAGTGAGTGGTTTCTCTATAAAGTTAAGCGGAGAGAATACAATTCCCGGATATGGAATTTGTCTGGGATTGTGGGAGTAATATCCCATACACTCCACAAACACCCGTGTTTCTCCAAGGAGGTTGTGGTTTTAACACTAAGGTGGGCTCCAACATCAAAATATACTTCCCAGATGAATCAAGAAATGCCACTTGTAAATAGGTTCATCCCTCAAATGAAGTCTGGCTGATCTTGAATCATGACATTCCAATAGGTGTCATACTCCAGTGTTGTATCAATAGGGTCATTCCATTCTTGGTGTTTCATCTAAAAGTGGGTAGCAGTAGCAGGTTGCCTGCATGTCATAGAAAAGTGGGGGTTGGAAGGGACCTTAAGGTCATCCACTTCCAAGCCCCTCCCTTGGGCAGGGACACCTCACCCTAGACCACGTCATCCAAGGCTCTGTCCAACCTGGCCTTGAACACTGCCAGGGATGGGGCAGCCACAGCTTCTCTGGGCACCCTGTGCCAGCGCTCAGCACCCTCACAGGGAAGAACTTTTGCCTTAGATCCAACCAGAACTTCCCCTGTTTCAGTTTGAGCCCATCACCCCCTGTCCTATCACTACAGTCCCTGATGAAGAGTCCCTCTCCAGCATCCTTGTAGGCCGCTTGTCAATCCACAGCAAACTGCTTGTATCAAGTTGTGTGGAAGGAGAGATTAAGATCCCCATTGCTGCATGTGTCCCTTCCCTTTTACCCCACCAAATTCACGCCAGCTTCCATACCAACAGTTGCCTTGCATTGTGTGGCAAAGGGCTGGGTGTCCCCAGGAACTGAACGAAAAGGTTTCCATCCAGCTCCTTCACTCTGCTTCTCCATGCACATAATGCTTGCAGAAACAGAGGTGGATTAATTTATGCTTGCTCTCATTAATATAAGAGATCTAAGGTGTGTCTGTGCAGGGTACTACAGGCAAAGTCAGCCCCACAAGTGAAGGTCGTGGTTGTTTGCATGTACTGGTTTCGTTTGTCATCTCATAGTTCTGCAGACAGCTTCCACTTTCATGCCCTATTTGTGTTCTAATCCTTCTCTTTAAGGCTGACTACAATAAGGAGGAAGAAAAACAGTTTTAATCCATCATTTATTCCAAATACTGAGTACCCAAGAGGAAGGAGGCTTTAGGAATGGGGGGGTAGGGAATGTTTAATAAGACAACAAAATTCATTCCCCAGCTTGTTTCAAGGGGATTTTTAACATTCCAGACCTAAATTAGAGAGCGGATCCAGCGCAGGCCCCAGGCTTTGACATGTGTTTTATAATGACAGTTAATTAGATGCTGTCTACAGCAATCATAGGCTGTCATTCCTAATACACGTCTAGTAACGTGAAGGACAGAAGAACTCCCTCCCCTCTCCTTGCCCTAAATGAAATCGGTTGCCAGAATTAACCAGGAATATATGAGATGGTAGTTTGACAGCTAACGTGGCCTTTCCCTGCATGCCATGAAGCAGGGCTGTAACTCCTTCTGTGCTCTGCGTGTGTGGATACCGCAGCTAAGTGGAAGGGACAGGATTTCCTGGTGGCATGGAGGATCATTCCCAGTTTCTTCCATTTCCAGCCTTTCTCAAAGATTATTTGTCAGGGACCTTATAACATTCAAGGATGTCTAATCCTGCAGGTCTTCTTCAGTCGTGCTCCTCTATTCCTCCACCATTGGTTAGTCATTATCTTAGAAGATGAAGGTCAAGCTCTTAGAAGGTGATAATTCTGTTGTCATTCATACAAACTTTTATATAAGTCAGAAAATCCTGATATCCCAGTGCCTGTAGGGATAGAACAAGGGGGAATGGCTTTAACCTGCCAGAGGGGAGATTGGGATGAACTCTTAGGCAGAAGTTCTTCCCTGTGAGAGTGCCCAGAGGGTGCGCTGGCACAGGGTGCCCAGAGAAGCTGTGGCTGCCCCATCCCTGGCAGTGTTCAAGGCCAGGTTGGACACAGGGG
>JANRGW010029507.1:0-13027 GCA_024733675.1 Psilopsiagon aymara
CTCCAGGAGTAGAGGGAAGAAAAAGGGGGAAGTGAGTGAACAAACTGCGTGGCTGATTTATGGCTTAAACCACGACAGTCTGCAAGATGGCATTAAAAACAATTTTGTGAGTATTCAGGAAATGTGTGTATTGTTCATGGTTCATTATATGGCAGGGTTCCATTTACAAGTTGGTCTTGATGTATTACTGTCATGCACCCACTAAGTAGTTATCTGGGATGTATGCAGGATGCACAGACACCTCCCACATACACATACAGCATTCTAAGTCTAGAAGAAAATATAGATTCAGGTATCTTGTGAGTTTATTTCTTACTTTTCATGACTTATAGCTTATAAACACATTTCTCTACAAAAAATAAAAGCCACCAAAATAAGCTGGTTAGTTTACTGAAGAGTCAAAACCTAAGATGGTGGAAACATACAGCCCAAGAAAAACAGGGCACAAGTTCTCATTTTGTAGTTCATATTCAAAATTTTGACCCTTTTTCTATTTATAGATTATGCAGAAAGACTACAAATCTGATCTTTCCAGCATTCTCTGCTTACCTGAAGGTAAGAGTAGGTTTCTGCTTCTTCCTACCTGAAACAAAACTATGTAATATGCACTGAAAGTTTTCCCAATTCCCTTTGAAAAGGTGGACTAAGAAAAGCAAAGGGTGCCACACTGAACAAGATACTGACCAATGCACGTATGATGTGATTAGCTGCAGACTCATTGCTGGAATAATATATATTGGCAAGATGATTTGTATCCCTTTGTGCACAGCTACAGAAGCATTATTGAAGCTTCTCCATGGCGTACTTGCACCCTGTTAAGTCTTGCTGGATTTATAACAGTGATTGGAGAACCTTCAGAACTTAACATCAGACAATAATCTCAACATTAAGGTGCTTATCAAAAATATCACACATCTTGCTACTCTCTTTGCTGTGACTTGCATGTTTCTTGATCCTCACTTGCTGTGATCACTGTTTCAATGCCCTTCTTCCCCCACTCTCTCTTCCAGAGACAGCAGCAGTATTTCCAAAAAAAGCTGACAGTTTTCTGGTCTCCCGTCCTCTCTCATTCCCTTCCTCCTCCCCCTAGTTTATGCAACTAGATGCATAACCCACTTCAATCCCTGGTTTATCTTCCTCCCTTGCAGGTCTCCAAGTTTGAATTTCCAAGTATTCTGACATCTAAGCAAGACAAATCCTCGAACGAGTCAGATTATCTTGCTTAGCTTATAAAATACTGAATAGCTCAAGGGATTGTTAATGGCTAGAGAGCCTGTTGTTTACAGGCTCTTGTTTCAATTCCAAATCATGCCCATAATGGCCCTGAGTCAGTTTTATCTGGTGCCTGTTTCATGAGAACTCATAATGCGAGTTGTTGAGCTCAATGTCAGCCTTTACAATAGATGATCACAGCTATCACTTCTGTTGTCAGTCTTGGGGGAAAAAAAGGCTGAGTGCAGAAATGGAAAGGAAATGCTCTACAGGTAGAGAGATCCCTGAAGCAGTGAACACTTGTGTGACAAGTCACGCCTACCTACATGACGCAGTGCAGCCCAGTGCTACACCAAGTTGCCAACTTAGTCCTAGAAACAGTACACAGCTATAAATACATCAAGCAGGCTTTATTAACTCAGGCATAGCACCTCTCTAACAAAGGTGTACTTCTTCAAGTCCTAATCTGAACCCTAAGCTTGTACATCTTTCTAGAAAGTACACACACACTTGCAGAATCACCACAAGGACTGCCTTTGTATTTGGGAGGATTGCCGGGGGGAAAGCTGCCTTTGGATATGCTTGCATAATCACAGACAACAGCCTGGGGCTCTGGTGCTCTCATCATCAGGGCTTAATTCACCCAACACAAACAGTAATATCACCTTTCCTTAACTAAGTAAAACATGTTTTCCTGTCCTTAAGACACGTGAAAGAAAAAAACTGTATATTCTCTCAACCATTACCTACAACTGGGTTGTTCAAATGTCTGTTTGCTTGTGTCAGAATGTACTTGATCAAAACAAGGGTCCACCAAGTTTGCTATCACAGCTCCAACAGCAAGCAGCATCAGATATTAGAAAAAGCCTAAGCCACACAAAGAGTGATAGAGCAAAATGCTCCCAGCTTCCATCATTCTGTCTCTCCTGAACTTCTACACCTGAAAGCTGCATGTGAACCCTGGACTTAGCAGCTACCCATGAACCCTACTTATACCTATGACATCCCTCATTTTTAATTGTATAAAAAGGATCAAGTGGCTATGTTAGTGGAATTATACATGTGTATTAAAATGCATACAAAGAACAGTAACCAGGGAACAGAATAAAAACCCCAAGCCATCCAGCACAGCTCCCTAATTCTGGAACAGAATCAAATTCAGACTGGCTATATCCCACTAGCTCTTCCCAACAAAATCACTCCCATTCTATCTGCCCAGCAAAAGGGGAACTGGATTACTGTACTAAAGAAAGAATGGTCCTGTCACTGTTACAGAGCCAATTAAAACATGGGGGAGGGGGGAGGGAATGTAGAGATATTGGGATTATTTTTTATTATTTTTCCCCCCAGTTAAAGTTAACTGGAAGAAGGCACTTTATTTAAAACAGGCAATTTTAAATCTCTCCTGAGGAGACAGTATGAATAGCTCACAGCTGCTTTAAACCTTCCTCAGATATGAATAAACTACATTTTTATTAGAGCTGGATTATACTAGCAGCTATCCAGGAGGTTCAAATGCCTAACCACTGAAGACAATCAGAAGCACAAAGATCTCTTCATAATGAACATAAATATCCTTTCAAACAGAAAATCATAATCTAGTCAGCTGTAATCAAGTCTATATTGTTGCATAAAGAATTTTAAGCAGAAGAGCAATAGATAGGAGAAGGAAAAAAAGAGAGGAACAAAAGAAACTCAAATGTTTCTTTATGAGCACTCTGTTTTAATCATTTTTTCAATAAAATAATTATATATGATAATTTATTACTAGATGGTTTCTTTCATCTCTTAAGTACAATTCTAACACTAACAAGGTAATCCTTGCATTCTCATATTTGAAATCAAAATTTCTTTCCAGAGTTTCAAAGTGGGTCTAGGATTTCAGCATACGTTTCTGCATACATATGCCTGCACAGCATACAGGGAGTCACTGCCTATTGTCAGCACTATGGAACAGCCTCTGTTCAAAATCCTTTCAAACAAGGGTAAGCCGAGTGCCAAACCTCTGCTCAGGTAAAGAGATGGATGTCAAAGATGCCTGGATCAGCTTTTATCTGTTCTTCATCCATCCTGACCCCATTGTCTGCCACGTAAATTAACTGGTGGTGGGTGAACTTTGGCTAGTGACTTAACAACAGAGAAATAACATCCCCATTTTGAACTTTACATGCCTTTCTTGAAACATTCAGAAAAGAGGATTGTACACAAAATCTGGCACCAACCTACAGAAGAAAATGCAGCCTACTTCAGATAGCATTTGTCCATCTTTCAGTAAATTCATACCCTAAATATTCCAAGGAACATATTAAGTTGTATTAATCCAGAACAGATGTTGCCTTTGGTTTCTTGGCAGCAAAATCCTTTGAGAGGTATTATCTTTACCGGATCCCATGAGCAGGAATTAAATAAAATGGAATAGAACAAATGAAAACAGGTGCATTTGCTCCTTGAAAGAGTCCTGCTGCAGAAGGAGCACACTGATATTTGCAACTGAATGTACTGAAAAGTAGTTAGAAGAGCATCTGGAAATATTTATTGCAAAGACTTCCCTATGAAAACCCAAAGTATTTTCACAAAAATCAGGTTTTATTGAGCAAGTATCACATGCTTCCATTTTATGCCTAGGAATGACCTATCTCCAGTATTTGCTATTTAGGGGGAACATTTAAATGACTTCCCGCATTCCTGACAGCACCTCCAAAATATGTGAAGAATTTCTACTACATCACACAGCCTTTTTTAGGATATGTTGCAGTAATTATATCTGAATTCAGAGTTGAATATTTAGGTAATATATAAAAAGTCACAACAGTCTATTCACCCATGTATTTAACACTTTAAGTGTGAAAAACATCAAAGGCTTGCTTGAAAGATAAAAATTACTCCAATATAGATATCAGAAATCTCACAATAATCTTCATTAAGGGCTTATTTCTATAGAAAATGTATAAATAAAGACACTTTAGAAAGACTGCATTAAAAAAAAAAAATACAAAGAGAAGAAATGAAAGCCCAAATAGAACTTCACAGCAAGCTTAGTCAAGCATGTAAATCTAAGTTGCATACTAAATGAGTAGTCTGCATTGCAAACTCTTTTATCCATTCATCCCACAAATGTGATGATATTTCCACAATCTTATTACTTCATTGCTAACAAATCTAAAACCTAATTAGAAAAAAATGCAGGTGCAACACTACACAGTTTATGGATTTTGAGAGCATGCTTGAAATGCTGCTTAAAGGAAACTTTAAGAAAAAAAAAAAAAAAAAAAGCCCAGAGAAAGAGAAGAGAAGAAAAATTCTAGCATGAAATAAAAATGTCTTAATAGCAGGACCCACTGTTCTCTGGATTAGCATCCCAAGATAAATAATGAAAGCCTTATCACTTGATTAGTTAAAACAAAGCACTGGGAAATATACATTCTGAATTTACCAAGGCAATCTTGCACTGGATGAGATTGAGCTGACTGGCATAATATGCATTTTTCCAATTTTAATTTCTGTGACTATGAAAATACTGCATTTAAAATGGAAATGTATTATCAACGGCACCTACAAAGCTTAATAATTTATTATCAGGTTTTATGTAGCATAAACAACTCAGTATATCATCTTATTAGTGCATGCAGATCCCAGGAGAGGCTAACCAACAGAGGGAGTGGGGAAAAAAACCCAAAACAAAATCACTTAGTTCTTCAAGAGCGTAATAGCTATTTACAGACACAGGACAAGTACAGAGTAATAAAGAACAGCAGGTTCTACAGCTTGTAGGGCAAAAGCAGAACTCTGCTTTGAGAAGAGGAGGAGGAGATGCATAGCACAGCTTCAAGTTAAAAAAAAGAAAGAAAAAGCAGGCTTACATGTGAGATTACACGCTCAGATGACATGAATTGATTCAGGTCTGCTGTCTTTGAAAGGGCAGCTCTGCCTATATAATGTAATAACATGCTGCATATACAGTCAGTGAAATCTAATTTGCAATCATCTGATTCATCTAGTGCTGATGTCCGTATTGCTGAGGGAGATCACCTACAGATAACTCCGTACTTCACACAGCCTTTTGGGAGAGAGGGTAAGGGGAGAAAGGGGAGGAAAAAAACAAGAAAAAAAGGATCCTTTAAAACTACCTACCACTGCTTCTACTTAAACACAGGAGAATGCAACTACCGCTTAGCTGCACAAACGCCTTGAATATGAAAACAAACAATCAAACAACACTTAATAACAGGAATAAAAAGCAATTAAAACTCTTTACATGGAAACATTCTGACAAAGGCTGGATACAGCAACACAGCATGGATAATGGTATCTGATATAGTGCTATTCCCATTAATATGAAAGAGAAAAATATTGTAAGATAACTAGTTTGTTTAGAGTATATACCTGTGACAAGGCTCAGGATGTTTTGAGTACAAGTCATCGCTATATTCACATATATGAAACTGTATCATCTCTCAAACTATGCTCCACATTGGATTCCTTGATGAAAGGGTGGTGAGCACAGTCGACTTCATGTCTGTCTCTTAACAAGGATTTTTTGACAGCCTACAGGGAAATTTTCTACTTCTATTCCCCCTTGGCCATTAACAAGGCCATGGAATAGATTAAGATTAAAAAACAGGCTTTCAACTCACAGAAGCTGTGACTGCCCCGTCCCTGGCAGTGTTCAAACCCAGGTTGGATGGGGCTTGGAGCAGCCTGGTCTAGTGGAAGGTGACCCTGCCTGTGGAAGGGGTTGGAACTAGAGGATCTCTAAGGTCCTTTCTAAACCAAATTGTTCAATGATTCTATGATTATTAACCACACTGACTGGGTTTCTTCTTTCCAGGACACAGATCTATGCAAGGAATCCTCAGCTGCTAACTCAGAACACCTCTGCGGTGTCAAAACTGCATAAAGGGATATAAATGGGGTCTGCATGCCAAGTAATGTATCACATTTCATAAAATAAATAAACAAATCTTTTAATAGCAAAATGCTATGTTTAAAGCTATTCGATTTCATTTAAATTCAGAGCTCTAAAAACAACCATTTCAGACAGACAGGAATTTGCTGACTTAACAAACAACATGTTTTATTGTATTTTGTAGGACTGCTTCCCTAACATCAGCTTCCCAATCCTGCAGCCACCAGGAGCTTAGGGATCAAAAAAGAGAAAAATAAACCACACACATACACACAAACATACCCCCAAGTAAAACAAACAAACTGAGCAGCTCAACTCTTAAGTGACAAAATACAAAGGACTGGGTTGGTGTCATTTCCCCTCTTGGAGGCCTTCAAACAGCAGCCTTGTAGAAAGCACTGAATCCTTAATATTGACATTAAATTTGCATTTAAAACAAAAACTTACTTATAATTCAGCAGCCTTTCTGCATCAAATAGTCTAGGGGGACCATTACATAAAGCCACCCACTCTATTCTGACACTTAGCTTACGGAAAGAAAATGCAAAAACCGTAAAAAGAAACTAAACGCTTCCACTGTCCTAAAAATCACAAAGGAGCACTACCAATCACTGACATCTATATACTTTCACTCCAAAATCACAGGGCAACTTGACCAAGTACACGTCTGTCATCATTCAATACAGTGGGCAGATTTTATCATCCCACATTTCAAAAATAAAAGGTGTCAATGAAGTGAAACAATGCGAGATTGTCAAATACCATTTTCGTATACACAAATTACACCTCCTCTTCTGTTGCTCCTAAAGACAGTATTGTACATTTCGGAAAGCATGCATGCAGTGTTTTGCAGGAATGCAGCATGTTTCCTGCTTACACCCTGGCAGTTTGACAAAATAAAGTTGTATCAGCTGGTATCCTCCAGCCCCCAGCTCTCGCATCCAGCAGAACCTGCTTGCAGGCTCTTTTTCCACCCTTTCTAACCTCATTCCCCTTTGCACACAGACACACATTACAGTAGGGACTGGAGGGCAAGAACTAAAGCCCTAAGCATGCATTAAATTAGCTCATTTTAAATTCACAGATGCATGGACGGACCAAACTATTTAAGAATTGGTCTCCGGGGCAATATTTCATACTGCCACAATGTTCTATTTTCACTGTAGTACATCTCCAAGTGAAAAGGCAGTAATTTAGCTTAGCTCTAACCTGATATCGCACGCTTGTAATTAAAGGGAAATATTTAAAGTAGGACTCAAAAAAAGACTTTTTTTTTTTTTTTTAAGTGCATTGGGCCTGTCCTGAGATAGCTGTTATTAGGTAACTGAACACCTTTCAAAGCATTTGACAGACAGAACTTTTTAATTATCTTATCAAAGTCAGTGTTATACTTCAGTCACAGTTAACAGTATTTGGTTGGAAGGCATGGAAAGCTTCAATAGTGCTCCACCAAACATGAGGAGATTGTGATTTCCAGTGGTCAAATATACATCTGCAGATCTAACATACATGCACACAAACATAATTAGTACATGTGAATATAAAATACACATACACTTTTTGATGAAAAACTGATTTCCTCTGGACTTCTGTAGCGACTGAGTTACCAGAATTGCAGCTCCTAAACATGAGTATCTTTTCAGCACAAGCACAGTCTCCTATTGACACAGAAACGGTCATATTCTATTAAGTGTTTAACAGTTAATTTTTTGGCTTATTTGTACCACTGTGATTCCTCTTTTTAAGTCAAGGCAACCAGCAGAGTTGCTCCGTAATTAATCTTTTAAATATAACTTCTGTCTTTTTATTTTTATTTCCTCTTTTTAAAATATTTATGTATTCATGTGGTGTAATTGTAAAATAAAGTCCTTCACTGTAGTGCATACACTCAGGGGGATGAAGATAAGGTTGTAGTGGGAAAAATTAACTGTGAATTTCTTGACTTGTGTATAATAAGTAACTATTTAAATGCTATATTAATTTTCATATATTTGATTCCTTAATTGTTTTAATTGAGAGAGACCAATTAGTGAGGAAGAAAGTGCCTATTAGCCCACAATAAAAACAATACATAGAAGTACTTCATTTTGTAAAGATGCCTCTGCTGGGTTTTATAGAAATATCCACTCAGGGAGACTGCTGTTGTTTTTAACCTGCTTTTTGAAAAGTGAAGATGTTTGAATCAATTATACCATAAAACTTGAGGAACTTTCAGGGCTCTGCAATTTAAATCAGGTTTTGTCTTCATAAGTAGATGCAGAATTCAAAACAAACCATTGTTGATATTTTTAAGCCTACGTGACATTCCTCTAGGTTTTTCTTTGCTATTTCATTTAACCTCTGGTAACTCACAGAGCAAGCTATTAAGAGAAAGTGAACTATTAGAGTGAGAGAGGAGGCACTATTTTAATGAACAAGCACTTTAGAAATCTTGTTGAGTATCTAGGTCTCCCACTTGGCTTTTCCTGAGAGCAGAAGAAAGGAACAACAGCAAAACTTTGCCTGAAAATTGGCACTTAGTTTTAACAGCTAAAATTATATTCTTAACAAATAAAAAGTATTATAATGCAGTGCTGTTTTCAGTGTGTTTTTAGACTCATCCCACACACTTCCTCCCCTTTTAACTCTAATGATGTTTCTACTGCCAACAACTCCTCAAGTGGAAAAGAATCCATCCTACAGGAAACATATGCAGGAAAAGCATAACAACATTTTGAGAAAAGAAGAATTATCCACCCCAGTTTATTAAGACCAAATAGAAACATGCTACTAAATCCCTAGGGCACAAAGATTAATAAAAGATTAGTAGTCTTTGCCAGCTTCTTCCTCCTTCAGAATTATTTTCTGTCGTGGATGTTTGGACATTCTGAGTGATGCCATTACTTCTATGTGGGAGGAAGATAAAAAAAATAAATAATAAAACGGCAAATATGCATAAAAGCCATTTCAGCCAACAAGCTGCATCACAAGGATATGCAAAAAGAAAATCTTGAGACAAGGCATTGAGAGTTAAAAAAATGCGATTGTACTCAGCTAATTTCTGACAGCTTATAAATGTCATAACTTGCTAATTACAGATAGATTAAGCTGTGACAGGTTAACTTCATAATCCTCACTTCACAGTATGGGCAAATATCCACTCATAAAACCTGCCTGTTACTCTTCCCTGGATCCACCAGCTTCTAATGCATTCGCTGTAATTTGCCTTCTGAGGTGACTGCAAGGGATGATTCTCTGGAACAACTGCTGTAAGGAAAAGGGCATTCTTTTTGAAAGTGAAGTCTGTCTACAAAGAAAGATGGGCTGCCTACTTGGAAGAGATGGCAAAGCAGACTACAAACTGCTATGCCTTTTTTAAACAAAAGTACTTTACTATGAAAAGCAAGTGCTTAATGTTTTAAAATAGGAACCCGTATCTGTACAACACTGTCAGCACACAATTGTGTTGTCACAGCCCGTTTTGTATTATCAAATGCTCCCTTGGTATGAAAATTTTATAAAAAGAACAAAAGGGAGACAAGTTTTTAGAGAGGTTGTTTTATGTTGGCTTGGGTTCTTGATTTTAGTATGTTTAAATATGGTTTGGGTTTTCTTTAACAGAACCTTGTATACTTCCTGTGCAGGATGGTAACGTGTAACAAGAGACACTGAAAAGACACCTTAGAGAATACTAACTGAGAAAAGAGTATTATTCAACAATAAATAAATAACTTGAAAAAAAAATGAAGAAAAGGATGACTTGATAATGGGATAATGATACACGCTGCATCAAAGCCTGCTAATTGAAGGTTTGCCATGACCAGTGAATAACATTCATTGTAAATATCTTCAGAAATATAATACCCTGCTAAAAGAAAATGATCAAGAGGAAAGAAAATTGTAAAGGAATGAAAATTAGTAGACTTTACATACTAAAATATAATGGCAGTTCTCAGAGCCTAGAATGGCAGGCTAATTTTCCAAATTAGACTAGTTAGTTAATTGCATACTCCAATACGCCAAGCATTTCTGAATAATAATAAAAATGATCACAAGTTGGATAGGGAATAAAAATCATCTAAGAACTATAGTAGCTTAACGACATGCATGCACAAACCAAAAATGACAGAAGCAGCCTAGCAGAGCTTTACTGTCTATATAACTAATCATCTGGGGTTCAAAACTGTCTGCAGGTTTGAAAAAAAATTTTTTTTTTAAAGAGTTAGTATCTCACATGCTGAAATTCCTCCTGTAAAACTGAAGAGCAGAAAACACAGTTTTGACATTAAATAATGAGAAATATTATCAATTTTGAAAAAAGTAATTTTTAATATATATGCAATACATAACATCCAGTACTGTAAAAATTCAACCGCATGTATACCTCTTCTTGAATCTGATTGTGGTTGCAAATGTCACGTTGTCATCATGATGAGACACATACATGATTTAAGAGCATACTGCAAAATTTACTATCTTTGATTTTGCTGTCACAAATTGCCAGAGAAGGAAAATACTTCAATTCTTACAGAATTTTTACTTCTAGATGCTATAAAGAATGAGAAGGATATATTTAAAAGATGTTATTAAAGAATAAGATATGCATTATCTTATTCTTATATTTATTTTATCAATATGCATAAAAAGACTAATTTCGAGCCTTCTGCTATTTTATTCCATTTAAATATCCCTGGTGTCTGCTCATCACTAGACAGAATAATAACCTATAGTACTCAGACAACTATTTCAGAACAAAGCATGGAGCAGAGCTTAATTTTGAAAAAACGTTCTTTCAAGGAATGCCATGGGTGGGATGACCTAGGAACATTTAGGATGGATAAACTAACCAGATCTGGACATTGAAAAAGCAAAGCAGATTCCTAATGAATGCTGAGAACCATTACAATTAACAAGGCAGGGAAATAATCACACTGCAAGAGACAGCATTTATGTGGCTGCTCTTACAGAAACATCGGAAAAGACACGCAAAAGATGACAAATTAGCAAACTGCTTTAAATAAACCAACTCAAAACCTTAGAAAGTCAAAAGAGTACTTTCAGTGAAACTGAAAGAAGAGTATTAAAAGAAAGTGCTTATCAACATTAATGCAATTAGCTTCTGAAAATCTTTTTCACAAGGTATAACTGAGGCCAAGAGATTAAAAGGATTAAAAATACTAATGCAAATGCATATAGATAGTGAAGGAATACAGAATTACAACAGCAACTTAATTCATAAGTGTTTATTTCAGAAGTGCAAGGAATCTTTCCTCTTCCAAGAGCCACTTTTTTTGGACACCACAATATTATTTCTACATGATCAGGAAAACCAGTTTTTTTCTACGCTGAAGCAATTAACCCATTAAAAATAAAAATAAAAGAATTCTGCTGCTGTGAGCACACTCCACAGCAAGAGGAACAACACATGAACTAAATCTGGCATAAAAGGAATAAGTAAAAGGCCAATGAAGACACAAACTGGTAGGATTTCCCAATAAATTCTGATTCAAAGACTCCTGGAGAAGATACCTGATCTCTGTTATGCATGTGATCAGACTAAACTAACCAAAGGATCCCTATCTCTCTTTAAAACCTATCAATATCATTAGTTTAATGGTCCACTAGGGCTTCATAGCATATGGGAGGAAAATAGCAAGGATTTTGCCTTCCCTACTACTGGCTACATTCAGAATAGAAATACTTTGGGAAAGAACAATGCTTACATAAAAGTACCTTTGTAATTAATCCAGCACCCCTTAAGCACAAGATCCCCACAGTGTATTATTCATTAGCATGTTGTCTAGCTAATCCTAAATTTGTCAACAGTTCAGCTTCCAAGCACTTCCCCATAGGGATCTTTCAGGATAACATGACACTTGAAAAAGTTTTCCTCATCACATTATAGGACAGATCTAAGTTACTACAGCGTATGTTCTGATACACAGTCTGATGACATTCTTTCAGTTTCACAACCCTGCTGTGATTATAATCTATCAGAAATAATTTTATGAAGCTATGCATGGGGGCATGGGGAACACTTTGAGAATTCTTCACATTCTTAAACCTACATTTAAACTTACATTTAGAACATGGAAAATTCAGATAAATTAGCCATCTCTTGTGTTTTCCACAACTATGAATATGACTTTGACTTCCAGATTAAAAAAAAAAAATGATAACTTGATGTGTGATAACTAGATGTGTAGGATAAGTACAGAGACACTTGGAATTCCTGTCATAAACTCAATTTAAACTGACACGAGAGGTTTCATTACATTTATTTCCTTGAAAAATAGCTAATTAAATAGAAACCAGTTTTTAAATTCCCTATATGAGCTTTTTAAAAAAAGTTTCATCCTTTAAATAGGCTTTACAAAGTAAGTAGGGTTATAGTCTAGAAAGGATAGTTCCAAGGATGTGCGGTAACATAAAAGAATCATTTATCCATCGATACCCATGCAAGACAGTTAGCTACTGTCAAGGAAGAAAGAGGCCTCCCACTGAGCACATGTCATTCCTCCTTGTTTCAATTAGGAACTTAGCAGAAGATAAGTCAAACACTGGAAGCATTTCCAAAGTGATTCCAACATGTATAAATTTTCCTTGGCTTCCTCTGGAGCATCGTAAGCAACTGGTACAAACTTCTGGCCCAGGGTCAGCTAATACTGAATAAACCCATCTTCATCCATTAATACCTGCCATCACTTCTCAGATAAGACACATGGTAGGTGATAATAGCTGAGGTATTTATCAGAAAGGGTTGAGCTCTTTCTTGGTCAGCCCCCTAACAAGCAAATATTGATGGGGAACTGTATTTTCTTCACTAACTCATCCATTTCTATAAAGAACAGTACTTTCTCTTGATTATTAACATTCTTATCATGAATCACTGGTTGAAATACAAAGCGGGTCTAGCTGATGCTGCTCTCT
>JANRGW010029510.1:0-42434 GCA_024733675.1 Psilopsiagon aymara
CCCCATCCCTGCAGTGCTCAAGGCCAGGTTGGGCACAGGGGCTTGGAGCAACTGCTCCAGTGGAAGGTGTCCCTGCCTGTGGCAGGGGCTTGGAGGTGGAGGAGCTTTAAGGTCCCTTCAACCCAAACCAGGCTGGGATTCTATGATTCTTGGTAGATGCTGCCATAAGACTGATGTTCAGGGAACAGGGTCACTACTGCTAGTTTTACCTTACACTCTATTTGAAAAGCATGGCATTCAATAGATATGGGCTTAATTTCTTTAAATTTTCTGGATAAAAATCATAAACTATGCAGTTAAATCTACACAATCCTGTGTCTTTTTATAGCAACTGGAATTAATTCTGGATACTTAACTCTTACTCCAATTTCCCCACCAGTTAAAATAAGAACAAGTCAATGCAGTGCTGAATTCTTAGCTGAATACAAAGTCTATTTAACAATTGTCCAGACTAAATGAATCATTACAACAAAGGTCTTCAGGACCTTGAATTGTTTACATTCTTTTGTGCAGTATATAACCCTTAGGATTTACTTAAATTGCTTCCTACAAATGAATTACCAGGAACTCATCATCTAGCCATGAAAACAGCTCAGTTGAACTGTGGGTAGGTATTTAATTGCCTTCACAATGTTTGTACAGTATTTGTCTATACAGCTTTAGATAATATTGCCTTTATTCATCTGAGTAAACTATCAATTCCCTTACAACAATAGGCAAAAATCTGCAATCCTCTCTTAACTTTCCCCAGGGTACAAATTAAAACTTTCAGGTGGCAGATCTTTACTTTATTTGGCTATAAACTCTCTTTATGGCAATGCAAGTTGTCAGAGATGATGGCTACTGGAATACTTAATTGTTTATCTCCAGCCATTACGCAGGGAACTGGAGCTGCGCACAAATTCCCTCTACAAGCTCTGAAAACTGAGCTCTCAGACATCCAGAAATGCACAATTCATTGGCTGAGATTATTCTTCATAGCAAAGAATGTTTACCTTTAACCAGACTCTACCGGTGTAACACTGCTGTTACCAAGCAGTAAAAGCAATTTCAGTGTGACTATGGCTATTTCACACACAATACAAATACGGCCCAAATTTTGTAGTTCTGTTTGAAATAGCTCAGGACGACAAATGTAAAATAATAATTTACCTGTTGCAAGGTGAGGAAAGGGAAGAGCACATGTGGAATTTGGGGTTTAATCTCTAAATGTGGGCTGGAAGATCTGAATTGGGATACTGGAATCCTGATTCTTTAGCTGAAACAGAGAATCTGGGCTCCCAAGGTTAGGCTGAGGTTAAGAAGAAGTCCTAGTCCTGCTTTGTGTTACTGTTTAAGTGGTACTGTGACACAGAGCTATGTATTCACAAATAAAAGAGTCTAAATTAGCAGCTTCCATGTAAAGATATCACTTTATGTCTATAATGTGATGAAATGATGCCCAAATACTTCAGAAGTATGAAAAAGTTTCTATTTGGGATAGTGGAATGATTTTACTGATTTTTGTGTTATTACTTTACAAATGTAAATGATGTATAGGAGCCTGGGACCATACAACATAACAACAGAAACCAGGAGTCTCAGATTGCAGAACTGCTGCTGTAAATACAGGGTACACTTGCTGTACTGAAGGAATGACTTACATGAAAAAAATAATGGCTAGAATATCATATCTGCTCCAACTCCAGAATCTAGTGTAGGATGATGCTAATATCAGCTAATAATATCAGGATCAAAGATGAGTGGAATAAAACTTCCAATTTTAGCTGCTCTTTATCTGCAGGTGTGAATGCATAATGAATTCTCGCCACTGGCTCCCTATTATAAATCCAATGATTTTGTACTCTACAACAGCAGTTTCTACAATTTTCTTTTGGCACAACCTGCTTGGAATACATGACAAAACAGCAGGGTGCCAAAACGGTTTTCTAAATGATCTACTTTGCAAGACAGCTTCCAAGTGCGACCCTGATGAATCTTATTACACTCAGAATGGAACAAACATGAAAGAAAGAGCCCCCATATCATTTACTAAAGTATTTCTTTGGGTTTTTTACATGCTACTTTACATCCATGCCAAAGTATTCATTCCAACACAGAAAGCATTTTAAACCCAGGTTAAATAAAAAACCTTAGTGGGTAGGATAGAATTGCACTATGCCTATTTTTGAATCCTGCTGTCTCAGGCAAGTGTAATGAATCATTTGATGTCATCTCAATTACCATGTTGCTCTAATCAAGGGAATTGCTCTTCCCAACCACTCCTTGTATGGAACTCTCTAAATTAGATGGCAGAGTTTTTCCCATGGACAAAGCCATCCTCTGGTAGACTACAAGGGTCAGGATTTAGCAAGATTAAGCTACAGAACAAGGCTGTGTGACTACACTTTAACTGAACACCAGACCATTTTAATGGTACAGAGGGGTATTTCATTGCAATTTATAGTGATAGTTGAGTGTTTAATCGGGAAGAAGCATTTATGGGCAAAAGCTACACAGAAATGGAAGGAAATCATCACACATCTTCAAAACTACAGCTCTGAATTAAGGAAGATTCCAGCTGCAAAACAAACTTTCAAAGGCTTTTATTTTTTTTTTCATCTTGGCATGACTTGCCTTGCTGGAAACACTGAGACATGGCCAATAAGGATTACTAGAATGCATTAAGAAAGGTTGCTGAGGTACAGGTATGCAAGGAAAAGTGAGCATAAAGAGAGTTAACTGTGGTCTGTACCCCCCTTTCCCAGTCAAGGAACCCTTCCATATGCTGTGTTCTATTTATTATTTCTGCATTGCATCAGGAGGGAAATATTCACACTGAGCCACAGGGATTAAAGACTGAAGCTCTAGAGCAGTCAGAACACATCCATCATATCCAGCTGCTTTCAATTCCAACACCTCACACCTGCTTTTATTTATTATTCCTGGGCTAGACAAGACCAGGCTCATTTTTCAATCTTTAAAAGCTTTCTGAAGAAAGACACAAATCAATCTATTCCCTTCCCTTTTGCCTCTGCAAGAGCCCGCCAAGACAACATTAAACCCAATTGCTCACACGGTGAGAACCTTACCTAGTGGAAGCCAATTAAAGGACTGGGGCTGGACAGCTCCCTCATCCCTGCATGGGGACACCATGGCCAAATGGAACGACAGCAGTTGGATGTTAGCAGACTCTCAACCCCATTTACTCCCACAGATTTTTTTGCCTTGTTCGCAAATTACATTGGAAAAGGACTCAAGAGGTTTGGGTGGCAGTGAATTAAACTAATTCATGTAGTACTTTATGCAGTAGGATCTCCACTTCTGTTACCCTCCTGTCCTATAAATGAGGAAATGACTTTGATCTACAGCCAATGAGTCATTTCAAATATTGTTGACCTAACATGGATGGTGATCACTCAACTCCTCTTGCTAATTTTAGGAAGTCATTTCATAGGTGTATACACCTCATTTTTGAACCTGCCAAGCAGGCAGAAAATCTTCCTGCACCAAAGCCCTTAAGTTCATAAAACATTTGAAATTCCTGCATGAAACACAAAGTATTATTATTTGTAATAAAACACAATAGGAGATGTTGAATACACTTTCTTTAGCAGGCAATTCTGCCCTACTACTCTTCAAAAAATAAAGGCCAGTCCATAACAGGAACAACCAAAGACTTCAGAACCAAACCAATTCATTGAATTTTGGCTAGCTTGTAATAAAACATACCTATAGTTGCCATAATAGTGACATGCTGTAAATGCTATCCAGCTTTTGGAGGAGCAATGTACACTTCCTAGACAGACATCAAGGCAATTGCCCATGATACAATGTTAAAAAAATAGATTCTACGGTTTGCAGTAGCATCAAGTCTCTATTCAAGTGTAAAAAAATTAATTGACTCCATCTGTATTGGCCTAATGACTGATTAAATGACTAATCACGGAAGTCTTAATTAAAATCATTTTTCTGTACAGAAGAGGATGGAGGGAGGAAGGCAATCATTAATGTGTTATAATGTATGTCAGATTCCATTTGTGCCATTTACTAACAGCCATCAAATGAGTAATTATGCACAAGGTCATTCTGTAAACTTTCTGCATCCATCAGGCTGATTGGATTACGCTTGGTGCTTGGCTAGGTTCTGCCTGTGGCTGCTTTTTCCCCAATCACAAACCAGGTAATTAATATTGCTCAGAATAAATAATAAAGGAAGCTGACATTTCCTCTTCCATCTTCACCCCAGCCAATCCAGTCAAAGACTGATACACAGCATTCCCACGTTGCTGGGTGAAGTCCCACACCTCCTCTGTCAAACCAAGCTCATGGCTAGTCAATATTCTCCATGGATTGACAGGATCTCACAGTGCAATTCTGTGACATGCAAGGAATTTTTCCTGCATGAATCAAGTCAAGAGGCAATTAAAAGAATCCTTTCCAAGTAAAACAAGATGTCAGTATAAAATGTATTTTAAGTTTTATTTGCCACCTGATGCATAGTGACCTCTGCAATGGAAAAACAACAAGCTGCCTCTACCTAACAGCTGAGACTATTTAAAACAATGTATTAAAATGAGTAATGGAATAAAAAAGACCTTCTTGAGATTAGATAAACCAAGTTTCCACTTGTATGCAACTCATATGCAGCACCTACACTTTGGATGAAATGTTGTCTATAAAATGCTCAAGTCCAAAGTATGAATTGTAACACAGAGAATGTTGTCTGATCATGGCTGTCCTGAAATATCCAGAAAATCTTTTTGGCAGCCACAGTCACCTGTGCAGCCACATCATGAGCTTCAACAACTCCACACATCCCAGATGGCAATCATCTATAAACCGATGTTTTTATACAACTAGAAGTAAGTATGCCTTAAGAGGGAACAAAAGAAGTTGATGTAGCCCTGTCACTATTATCAGCTTCTGTCCAACTCTGTAAACATTCAAAATCTTGAATTTAGCCGTGCAGTACTGATGAGAGTTACTTACAGGTAACCAAGGGAGTTCCGGCTCTTCTAAAACAACTAAGTTTTTTCAATTACCATTGCCTTTTCCCTACACAGAAGCATTCTGACCAGCAATCCTGATTAAAGAGACCTCTGAAGTGACACTGAAAATGGACATCCTCCTGTGAAGGTATAGTGTGTTGCTTTAAAGCATAACCAAATGATTAAAAACAGTGTTCAAAATATGGATGGAGAAGCTAAAGGGACACAAAAAGAGTAAAAGAATCTTAAGTCATGACTATGTAATGTCACACTTCTGGCATGATTAAGTACTCTCCTGTCTGAACCACCCTAAGTCAAGCAAGTCACAGAAAAATAGATGTAAACCTACATCAGGCAGCTTCATCCACATTTCAAGTGAATTCCAATTTCAATTAGTTTGAGTTAATTATAACACAAACGTGACCCTCCTTACCACATAACTGAAGAAAACAAAAATATGTGACAACGAATCTCTGCTTGCAGTAACTGTCAGTGTCACATATGAAAGAAGCTCATTTTACTAATAAAGGAAATGGGATTGACTGATGGATTTAAAATTAAATGCAGCTATTCTATAAATGTAACTGAGTTTTAAGGTGGCTCTCAGCATTGAGACTCAAATGTGCCACTCTCTGGGCTTCTAGAGAATCAATGAATCTTAGTTTCATCTTTGCTCAAAGACACATACGTTTAAAACAACCACAAAATCCATCACCACCAAACCAAAACACTTAAAACCAAACAATGTACATATGGCACAGTAAATCTTTCAAAACCTGAAGGTATTTTTATGGAATAATTCAACGACCCACACTTTTCTGCTAATGCAAATGAAAACTTGCACAAGTACCTAAATTACAGGGTGGTGTGCCACTCTTCATCTGCACAGAAATGTAGGAGTTCCTGTTTCAATCATTTCTATTGTTTGAAATACACCAGAAGATAATGGAGTGGCTGCCACTGTAGGCAGCGACTGACTTCTAGGCACAGGTAATTAATGACTCTGTGTGTGACTTACTGTAGATTTGAAGGAATTACTAGACTGAGGTGAAGATCAATGTGCTAGTCAGCTTCAAGTACAAGAAGTGACCCATCTGAAACCTCAGCACTTTTTTCCACATACATTGATAATGCTCTTTGTATAAATCACTGAAGACAAAGTCAAGCATTTTAAGTGCCTCTCAACTACCTGAAAAGGTTAGACCCTGTTCTCAGCACACAAGTACATGCCCTTCACATCATAAGATAGAAGTCCAACTGAGTTTGGCTGAAGACAAGACTTCACCCTTTCTTATTTCTTCATTTACTAAAATATGTGGCCCCAAAGACAGGCCACAGAAGAGATGGCATCCCATGTGAAGGCAGCTCCAGCTATTCTAGAGCCAGAAATCTGGGAATCTGCCACTCTCTGGGCCACTGAATAGGATGAAGCAAGAGAGGTTCAGACTAAGGGGCTGGAATGCAGACAAGGGAAGCCATTTAAAGAAAAACAACAAAACAAAAACTGCTTCAGTCTACACTAAATTCCCTGGTCACACTGCAAAAATGAGGGAGAGCGTCGCTGCATGTGGCAAATGAAGTATTTCTGAAAGTGCTTCAAATAGCTGGATACCTCCGATTACTACAGTTAGTGCACATTGTCCTGTCTATTTTGACATAAACAGGACTTCTCAACTGGTTGAAGATGAAAAAACACTGTCTGTTTCAGAGAAGCTACTGCAAATCAGTGGGACCAACGTGACTAGACACTGGAATTGCTGTGCCAGCTCATGTCAGCAAGTTCATTATAGTTATTTTATGCTTTGCTGTTAGCTGAACTAGTGAAAAAGGTGGAGAATTAGTCATCATGGCAGATTTGCTCAAGTCAGTATTTTAAACAGCTTGTAACCTATTGTACAGTAAAAATGCAAACACTGGAGAAGTTACCAATAATCAGGTATAGGAAAAGGCATTTCTATCACAAACCAAATAAAGTGAAAGTCAAACAATATCTTTCTCTTAACTGCTGCAACCGCCATCAGTCTGAGAGGATCTCTCCATACTCATTTTGTCAGTTAAGAAATGCAGATTACATATCCCCTATTCTTCTGTTTGTTTTATACAGTGAGTGCAGTTTCTGCCTGAACGTCCAACTGTATTTCCATCCTCTTTGTGTCACAGAAACCTCATTTACCAGTCATTCTTCTCCATATGAAAAGATCTATAATGAGGAGTCTTTCTGTCATTGCCCTGCTCCTCTGAGTCAGGGATTTTCATTTCCCCCTAATACTTGCTGCTGTAGCTGCAGTTTCATTTACTGTCAACTCATACCACAGCCTTAATGCAAGCACATCTGTGGCTGGATCATGGAAAAGATTCAGTATTGCTTTCAGAGCTGCATATCGATTACATGGTTACAAGAAACCAGTTTTTATTTATTTACTATGTTCTCATATGGTACTTCTAAAAAGGAAGGTTTTTCACTATACTTGAAATGACAGTTAATTCTTCCAGTTCATCACCTAGCACAGATATCGTATGAGAATACAGAATCAAGGAAAGGGGGATAAGAGGTCTACTTGCACATGCACTCTCTCACAAAACAAGAGAAAAGCCTAAAGTTATCCAAAAGCTAAAAACGTTGCATAGATGTGAATTAAAAATATATATTGAAACCAATTACATTGTTTTAAGGAAATAAAGCTGTTAAAAAAACCCCAACTTCTACTATTCTTGTTAACATTTGAAGCCATTTACACATGCTCAGCCAAGTATAGCTTTGGTATGACTCTGAGAATCAGCTGTGTCAGGATAGATCACCTCAGTCTAAGGAAGCAGTAGTTGTCATATTCTCTTTGTTGAAAGCCAGAGTTTCTCTTTACACATTGTCCTGAATAAACCCCCTGCTATAGTCAGTGTACAAAGTCAGTACTACTGGGGGTGGAAACAGGAAGCCATCTGAAAGATGTCACAAAGGTTCTTACGAAGCATATCAAACTTTTCACTGGCTAGCAAGCAGAGGAGCTTTTCTTCTAGATGTAATTCAGTCTGTATCAGATAGAATGCAATTACAGAGGTTCACTTAAACACACCAGTTTGGAACTAGCAAGGCGAGATGTAACTACTCAGTGTAATCACAGCAGAGTGCAAAACTTGGCTAAAATGAGGAAAAAGAAAAAAAAAAGGCAGTAGATCCGATGACAATTTTAAAGGTGCAGTGGACCCCCCCCCCCCAACCTCCTTTGTTTGAAACGGGGGGTGAAAGCTCTAATAAAACAAGAAAAGCACTTTAAAAAACTCCAAACACCCAAAAAACCCAGCACCAAACCCAAGGACTGAGAAACATTGTTCTTGGAAGCACAAACCCAGGTTATAAGGAAGGAAAAGATGCATTGGCATAAAATGTGAAAGGTAGTATATATGTTACAGTGGCCAGCTAAGGAAGAGACAGGGCCATTTGTCCAAGAGCATAACACCAATTAGAAGTGGTGCATTGCAAAGAGATCGGAACTGCTTTCAGCAGACAGCATTCTCCAGCTGAGCAGCAGGAATACTGATTCACACATACCTGCTGTCTTCCATTTTCTCCTGTGAGACTGTCATCTTCTCAGCTTTCTCAGCAGATATTCTGCCACTTGGCTTTTTGCCTCCTTTCCACAGGGGAGAAAAAATAAAAATGAAGTATTTCTGCAGCGCTTAAGTGCCAAACCCGGTGTCATTTACGATGTGCTCGTGTTTTCCTTTGCATTATAAGTTAAGAACAAATGCAAAAATCATCAGCACTTGAACTTGGGTTTTGATTTACATATACTAAGGTACTCTCACGATTTCCCATTATTTACTTGTGTGAAAAAACTGGATCCTGGCCACTAAACTATTCACTTCCCCACAGAGCCAAAAAATGAAACAGATAAAAGCCAGAATGTACAACTCCTCAGTCAAAAGAATTTGAAACCAGAAGTTGTATCAGATTCTCTGACCTGAAACTCTGACCTGCCCTTTCTTTGCTGAACTAAAATCTTACTGGGCATGAAGTAAATAGTTATCTAGTTTTGTCACAACCAACATAGTGAACAATTAGCAATACTGCAATTCCTCATGATCAATTTATGCCAAGGAACTCACATTTCACTATTAAGTAACTTCTCTTCCGTGCAAAACCTGCAAGGAGGCTGTTTCGATCATGTTCTTGGTGAGAGGAAACTAGAAGCAGCATTTCATAATACAAACCAGAAGACAGGAGATTTTTTTGGTTGGGAATTTTGCATCCTGCTTGGAATACTTTGTGTTGGAAAGCTGCTGCTGAACAATTCAGGAAAAAAACTAATAATATTAGTATTTGTCTCAAATTCTGTGGGGTGATGTGTGAAAGAAAGATAATATTCTCTCACATTTTATACTACCTAGAACACCTTCAAGAAGAAACTTCAAGTTGTGAATGCTGCAGACATCTCCACAGTACTGTAACTTTACCATTACATGGTAAGATAAAAAGTTAAGTCTTTGCCTCTGCAAGGACATTAAATAACATCTTTCCCTCCATTAGCTTTCGCTGTAGTAGCAGCATTTATTCTCTGGGCAATGAGTGAGACCACACTGCTTACAGAACGGCTCCAGGTTCTTCAGGCACTAAGCGTTTCAGGAAGGCTCCTCTGTGACTAAACCTGATGGGTTTTTATTATTATTAACTGATAGCTCTTGTTCCACACACCTTCGACAATGTTTAACACCAAGAAGATATTTTAGCAGTGCACTATAGTCACAGGGCTCATTTAACTGTCATCAGGGGCTGGAAATCAAAGAAATAAAGGATCCCATTCAGCCTTTCTTCTTTAACAGAACAGAGAAGGAACATCAGTGACCCTTTAGGAAAGAAAGGAGATGAACATTTCTAGTGCGAACATTTTCTGTTTGACACAAGCCTGCAAGAGGTTTACCCATAATGTATTTGTAGAGTGATTGTCAAGATACAGTAACAAGACTACAGCTGCTACTTGTGTGATCTGAGGAAGTACCAGAAACAAAAAATCCATGTTAATTTTAATTACAACCATTATGACTATCAGCAAGACAGAGCTCATGTGCCACCTTCAAGGGCTAACTGCCAGCAGGACGATTACTTACATACATTCAAGATAGGGCAGCTTGACCTCTCCGGGAATGAAATATCAATTAATTATCTTTTTACAGCCAATTCAATTAGAGCACTCTAATCACTTGGGTAGGACATCAAGCCAGAAGTTAGGGGCAGCGGGCGTCTGAGGAAAGGAAGGAAAAAACATTGGCAGTGAAGCACCCTCAGGAAGGATGACAAGGCAGTAACCCCAGGTTTGTTAACACGCAAGTAGTTATTAGCTGTCTGTAGCAGAACAAATGCTGCAATATCATCCTCATTCAACTGAACTGCTTTAAAGCGACAGAATTATTGTTCCTAGGGGTAAGAGCCATTTTGCTCAAAGGTGACCAGACACACTGCATTAGTCTTTAGTGCTGGAACCCATTCACCCAAGAGCTTTGTTCATTAAGGGAGGATTAAAAAAAAATAAAAAAACGGAAAGATGATCTGTTCAGCAGAAAGCAAAACACATTTCACTTCTGGTAGGCAACCTGGTGTTAACTCAAGCTGCTGAGGACTACTGCGCCACTATATGGATCCCAAAGAAAATTACCAAGTATGGGAAGTTGTTCAGCCTGTAGAGGAGAAGGCACCAGGGAGACCTTAGAGCAGCTCCAGTGCCTAAAGGGGCTACAAGAAACCTGGAGAGGGGCTTTGGAAAAGGGGGAATGGCTTTAACCTGCCAGAGGGGAGACTGAGATCTTAGAAAGAAGCTCTCCACTGTGAGGACAGTGAGACCCTGGCACAGGTCGCCCAATGGACAGAACTAAAAGTATAAAAAATACCTGGGTCACACAGTTGCAGAAGTGAAGCACTTACCAGTAACTGTGATGCTAAAACACAGTGTGGCCATAGCATAATTGACAATATCTTTGTAGCAAACCACTTCAATCTCCCTTGCCAGTACAGTAACAACAGCAGTGAAAGGCTTGTGCATTAGATGAATTACGTATATGACATAAATACAAGTTGATATTCACATTTTATATAAACATTCCTTCTAACAAATGTTAAACAATTTCTGTGGTACACCTGGCTGCTAATACACGAGAGGCTGTTGTCATTTGGGTTGCAACTTGTTTAGAAGAACACAGCATTTCATACTAACCTAATATGATGCCACCAGAATAAAATATCATGGCTAAGTTGTCTATTTCTGTCCCTTGAAAGGGCTCTATCATGTGCAAATTGCACACGTAGCATTATAATACAGTGTAGTAGGTGGGAATTTGTGCCTCTACCTTGTGATACTGCTTAGTTTTGCTCTTTTACATCATAAATCCTGTCTGGGAAACTACTAACATTCCAAAACAGGTATTCTATCAACTCCCTTTTTTTAGACACACACACTGTAAAACAATTACTAGGTGAATTTATTTCTCAGTGCTGCTTTAGAAATACAGCCTACATTAGAAAATGGTGTTAAAATTACCTGTAATAAAAATCAACCACACACAGCTAGACTGCTAGCTTCCATAAGGAAAGCATATTGTGCGTTTCCAACAGCAAACCCCAAACTTCCCTGATGTAAAACACAGACAACAGAGTTAACAAATAGTTTGCTTTTACTGCTGAGCGAAAAACATGAAACCACAAAGGCACCAAGGCTGAAATCAACTGTTAACTGAGAAAGTCCTGTTCCATGAGTACCTTGCAAAGCTAACTTCAATTAACAAAAACCTGCTAGTATGTCAGAGCAAGCTTTTAGATTAACTTGACAAAACCCAATGCATTTCGTAGCTAAGGATTCTGCTATCCTTAGCTCATGCTGTTGAGCCTGAGTTCTCTTGCCACAGACTTTTTCAGCATAGTCCTGCATTGCAATACTTCAAGTACGAAAAAACAACTGCTATTAGCACTTGTGTAACTGCAGTATGAGTAAACAGAATCCCCCAAATCCTGAACCGCTAAGGATGAGTCAAGAAGAATTCCATGTTTATAGCTCCAGTCAGGGTTCACTCCCCAGAATTAACCTAAGAGATGTGAAATATTACACTCAAGGTAATGGAACCTCCACAGAACTTTTTCTTGCATTTGCAAAACTAATTCATTTTGCTTCAAAATGAGCCAAAGCAGCCATTTCAGCATGAAGCTAAAAGTGCCCAGATCCCTAGAACTTCAGTAACTAGGGTCTACACAAACAGCTATAAAGGGGCATAATGAAACAGCAGTGAATCTTGCACTCAAACTGCAAACACACAGGGGTTAACCACTCTTACCACAGCAGCTATGCAGCTACATCTCCACAGCAAAACTTCTATAGGAAAGACAAAGCCAAACCAGCCAGCCCATCCCAAATCCTGAATCCTGCCCTGCTGCAAGGAGGAGAATCCTTGCAGGAATCCTGTCCTGCTCCAATCCTGGAGCTCCAACTTCCAGCAATGACTTTTCACCACCACTGGTCACCACCTTTAAACTGTTAGAACACCTTTTTAATTCAATCTTTGGAAATTAATAACGAATTAAAATGATTTTAATTAGAAAACAAACACACACCTTACAGTGAAGGCTACAAAAAGCTCCTATTTTTGACCCTAAATTTACCTTCTTTCTGTGCATAGTAACTTTAGTTAAGCAAAGATTTTTCTCATGAGAATGACTCTCATCCATATTAAAGCACTCTGCGGAAACAAAGACTTCACTCAGAGGGAGGGTTCATCAAACCCACTAAAATTATAATCATTTAATAAAAGTAATGACTACTCTGTATTTAAAATATTTTCCCAGGCAGCCCCTTAGCATATTGTGTATTCCAAACAAAGTGCAATTGCATAATCATTAACTCTGTACTACGTGGATCTTATGAAGAACGGAATGAAGATTGTAGGAAAAAAAAGAATATTAAGTTTTCCTTAAGGGTAGAAACCACACACACAGATGCACACTAAGACTGTAGGACAGATTTTTGCTGGCTATAACATAGGTTCAGATTAGACACAATGTTTTGAGATGTTTAAAGGAAAGCATCATTATTTCATACTGAGAAAAGCAAGGCTAGAAGAAAACAATCTGTCTGATATCACTCAGATGATCACAAACCCTCTTTTCCCCTCCCACTCCCATGTCATACTCGCTGGATTATGATGTTACAGCAACCCCCCATACCTTCAGAAACTACCAAAGATTCCTATAAATATCCAAACCCAAAGGCACTAACTGACATTTTAAATGCTTCACAATAGCTGTTGAACTTTATAGTCTGCCACACTGAAGGCTGCTTTAAAACTGTAAGTATGTAAAACTCTCACAAATGAGAGGAAAAATTCTTTCTAAATTTTTCTTCATTGTAACTCTGATATGAGATTATCTTCAAATATGGGATTATTTTTTTTAAGTGTTCTCAAACCCAATTTGAAAGGAATTGTTTGAGACATGCACGCTGGAGCCAGACCAGTTGTGCAATTACCGGCACCTGCATTACTATTCAATGGGTTTCAATTGCCAAGGGGCCATGGCAGATACCCTCCTGACAACAATTAGCATCAAAATGTTCTGCAGTTCAAAGCTGTGGGTGGGAATTACAAAAGGTTAACAGACTAAATATAAAAATCTTTTTGAATATAAAATCAATGCACTTTGTTATCAAAATCTGGGTACTGTAATTTAACCAAAATAGGGATTAGAGGATCTGGCAATCTTCCACGTGTGTGAGCTTGGCTTTCCTTTGAAACAAAATGCCAGCAGCCAATCTGAAAGTTTAAAACAAAACAGACCCCATACCCAAAGAAAGGAAAGCGTTTCACATTTTTTGGCGATTTTCTTAAGCTTTGCACCAAAATGAGCACTCCTCTGATGAGGGCTCAGAATGATCATGTGCTAGGGTCAGATTCAAGATTTAGGGAAATATTCAGTGGTCAAAATCCTGTGTGCTGGAAGCCTCTGGACTCAAGTGAACTCCACTGGCAAACACTTTCTCAAAAGGTCATCACTACATTGCCACCAATATAATTTCAGAAGCAGCTTCTGCTGCTGTGCAACTAACAGGGGAAGTTCAAAAATAACAGTAAAACAATCTGGTTTTCATACTGCTTTGCAGCAGAGCTTGGTTTGGTTTGCACTGAAGTTATAAGCAGAACAGGTGAGAACAAAGGAAGTCTGCTCATTAAAAGTACTAAATCATGACACTGAATTTGGTAAGACCAGCAAGAAGCATCTTCAGTAAAAATACAAGCTTGATAAGTCCGAAGTAGCATCTATTTGTCCTCTGTGTCTTTAGGTTTTTGTTGACAAGATAAACGGTCACACAGGAACTTTGGATGTAGATAAATTCAAAGAACTTTGACATGAAAGCTTAATTCCTTTCCCACCCAATAATTTATCTTTAAAAAACAGAATTAACAAGTCTCAGAATAAAGTAATTACCTGGGAAAGGTATCATAGGCTATAGACTGTAGTAAAGCAGATTCATACAGTGAGATCCTAACTCTAAATTGATGCCTCATTAAACTGAGTTACCGTGAATGTGCTTGACACATGCTGGGACCCCTTTTATCACAATTAGTGAGCCATCTCCAGCACTCCTCACAAGTCTAATAGAATCAGCCTGCTCAGGACTAGCCCAAGGCTTCTAATTGCAGAATCAGCAAACATGCTAATCATCACCTTGTTGCCCCATTGTTGTGAAATGAGATTACAGAGAGGAATGGAACAAATGTAGCTATTTCAACACAGTACTGGAATATGCTTTCCATAATTACTTCTTTTTAGATACATTTCTGTAAGTCTGTGTACTAAAGTGTCTAAAAGGTGAGCCAGGCTGCCAATTTTTACACACATTCTACAACAAACAGGACGCATCCCATCCACCAAAGATTTCCTAATATTACAGCATACTTTAGTGACTCTTACTAGTAAGACTACAAAATTATAGTGACTACTCTGCAAATACAGCAAATACTCAAAATGAACAGTTATTTCTGCAGGTACCTGTAACAGTGCTTCAGATGACAATTTCTGTTAGATGTTTACTTAAAAAAATGGCAATACAACAAAGATCAGGGATGAGCATTGGTAATATTTTATTCCAGCTGCTACAGAGGCAGCTGAGGAACCACTCAACCTCTTTCTTTTAGGTCTATTAAAATAATCTTTTCCTTACTATTTCAGTAGTAGATTTAATATCATGCAGATATTTAGAAATCATATTCAGACTTGATCACGCAAAGACAGATGTCAAAAGTAAAACTCCTACTGACTACAAACATGAGCAGAATCAGGACCTCAACACGGAAGCGAAATAAAGATTGTTCTGAGTCTTCAAGTTTAAAAAAACAAACCAAAAGAGTAAATATCAAAAAAAGGAAGGCACCTGAGAACGGTGGTGTTCCACTGGTTAATACACGTACTGTGTGGTCAGCTCTCCAGAGTATTCCCAAATATGACTACAAGTCAAGTATTTGGGATTTGGGCTTGTTTTCAAACATACTTGCTGCTGCTTCCAGTAATGCAGATGACCATCTGAGAGTGTAATCTTATTTTTGATATCAAACCCTTCCCTGAATAAGGAAAAAACCCCAAACATTCTTGCATCCAGGAAAACCTATTTCATGCTTTTCCACTGAAAACACTACTAGCTTGCGTGCGACTGACCTGTTCCATTTTCTTTTAAGGTATTCTGTCTCTTGGAAATACAAGTGGTGAGTCAGTTGTTATGGTAACTGGGTTTTTTTTTTTTCCCTTTTTTAACTAACATATGACAGCCTGTGTGTTATCTGATGCTGTTCCTGCATTAAGTTACACATTCACTTTTGTCAAACAGCCTAAAAAGGGCTTTTTGGATAAGAAATAGGGGGGGGGAGAAAACAGAACATTCTTCCCAGGCACCCTGCTTTGGTAATTTAAAAGCTACTCCAAATCCTTACGCTGTAACATGTCCAAGCACATATGAAAAGATGCAGGTTTGGCTTAGCCCTCCTGCATGCCCCTGAGATAAATCATCATATTTACCCTCCCCTTTGGTAAGTTTCAATGTAGAAATTCCTGCAAGAGACAAATCTCTCTCATCACAAACTTTCTATTGATGAATCCAAAACTTCAATGAATCAAGTTGAGTGCTGCCACTTAAAGGACAATCCCAAAACATTAATGTTCAAATTATTTCTGTTACAGGTTAATACGTATTCTCACAGATTAACAAGGCCATAATGAAAACTTCAGCACTATTACAAACCAAGCATTTTAAACATGCAGTGGCACAAAATAATTCTCCCCCCCATGATTTTTCTGCTTAAATAATCAACTAAAATTATCAGCTACTCCTTCACCTGACTGTGTTTTGTTCCTTATTCAAATCCACTGTTATCAACTGAATACTCACAACATTAAATAAAAAGAAGGGAATCCACTCAGCCATAATGAACCTCCAAAAAAGTATCTTAATTAAATGCATTTTCAATGGAAGTCAGTGGAACTAGTGGGTGAAGGAAGAAAAAGTACCTAATAGTAATAAGGTTGAATTAGATGGCAGAACACTTAAGGCTAAGCACTTATAAAAAGAGCAGGAGCCAAAACTTGAACTTTTTACACCTCCAATCTTCTGAACAATGAAGCAGCCATACGTTTGAGTTGGCTTCATACACAGGCTTTGTACATTCCTAGCCCTGGTTTCAATTGAAAGCTTGTTACTCAGCCTTGTAAATCCTCCTAAATTTAAGACATGTAGCACAATAACCTTCTTCAATGACAAATATGAAAAATATTTTTAGCTGATGCAGCAGAAAAGTGATGATATAAAGCAAATATAAACCAGCAGAATTACAACAAGCCGGACATTGAGCAACATTAAGTCACTGATATCAGTGCCCAGAAATTTCTGACTTTATTACACTGTGAAATCTTGTAATAACAACAAGAATATAGTGAACATCCTTCAATATGTATGCATTGCTTCCATTAGTGTAACAACCAACCAAGGTAACATTGCTACTCTAAGTCCATTGAGTAAGGTTTCTAAGCTACTTTTGAGCAGTCATTATAATATTTTCTAAAAAGTGTCTTGGAAAATAATACTGAAACAAAAAACATTGTAAAAAGACATCAATAGCACTAAGAAAAAAACAAACCTGAAGAGCTGCATTGATACCAAGCTTACTTACTTGCCCAGCATTATGAAGCTACTAGAAATTCATTTATAAGCCTAAGATAGATGTTAGTAACTAGTGACTAAAGTGGCTTTCCAGTCAAGTGACATCTAATATATCTTTCCTGGGTGTGGAACTCATTACCTATTTGAAATATGGAAAAAAATCCACATTTAAACAACAGCTACATATATGTTATTACTAAATAACAAAACCTCTTGGAACTCTTTCACTGACAGTTCATCAATATTGGATAAAAAGATGATTCTCCATCATTGCATGATTATACCCATACTGCAGGCAGTGATGCATGAAAGCTTCAAGGATCTCATCATTTACTTGTCGGCAGAAGTTATTCCCAAGGTGTTTTGAGAGCCAGCCAACGCTTCTCTCCAAAAGTAAAAATGGGAAGAATCAGAAGAGAAATCAGTAAGACAACGGCCTGAGAAAAGAATCAATAGCTCTTTGAGTGCTCCTCTTTCTAGTCTTCTTTTCCTTTTCTTTTTTTCCTCCTTCCTTCCTCTAATCTCTTTGGCATCTCTCCCCACTCTTTCCACCCCATCTGCCTCACTTCATCTAACTCGCCCTCCAGTATCAATTATTGCAGTGTCCCAGATAATCGATTCACTGAAATCAGGGACAACTAGGTAACACTGCAAAGGCACTTGTCTGCCACAAACACTCAGAAACACACACTGTCATATGAAGAAATCACTCTGGGCACAACCTCAATGGAACAATTCAAAATTCAATTTAAGAATTCCTTTTTGTGGAAGGAGGACGCCTGGAAATACTGTGCCAGAACTCCGAACACTCTGTTTTAGTGTCCCACGAAAGGAAGAACACTATTGTTGTGCGTGACCCCGAGATCTGGTAAGGAAATGCCCCTGCAATAAGTCAACCAAAAGGAGGATGTACTTATTTAATGCTGGTAATTTGGGGATAACTTTAACACTTCAGGCGTCAAAATAAGTGAAACACACTTACTTAGCAAGTTAAAAACAACTGAAAAAAGGACAGTAAAAAGAGGACAGAAAACTGAACTAGCAACTTTTTGCAAATTATGCATGCCAGTGTAACCCAAAACAATCAAGGCGGGACAGCAGGAGACAAGGGATGCTGAGGGTGAAGGTGTGCAAGGCTCTTCAAGTCACTTTGTTGTTCCATCTTTTTACAGGACAGAAAAACATTGAAAAATTACGAAACTATAGCAGTCATTTGGACACCCATTATTCCATTCTCCTGAAAGGCACAGCGAAACAGCTCAGAAGGACAAGCACATGCACACAAAACAGCATAGCCAAGTAGTGACACTGTAGAGAACAATGGCTGCCTGCCTGTAGCAACAGGATGCCTTGAAACCCCAAAACTATCATCTCAGTGACCTATGTGGAAGAATTACTGGGTTTTGTTTCAAAATCCTAATATTTAAAGCAAAACACATCTTCAACGGTTTCCCTGAGATGTCATCTTTCCAAAAACACTTAAATGCCTACTCTCAAAGTGCTCTTTTTTCTATTGCAACATATGGTACCCCATATTCAGGGAGTCACAAGATATCTTGTTTCTAATTGATTACATTGCATGAGTCACAGACAGGATTTACACATGGATTGCAAAAGGCAACTGCTTGTTTTTCACAAATTTCACAATGCAAAACATAGCTGGGACAGTTACCTTTATAGCCCCAGCTACCAAGTGGCCAACAAAAAGCTGCCTCAGAAGCAACAAATCTGAAGCTTCAAAACCAAAGTCACCTACTCTTCTGATTTTATTACTTGGTCAGCAGTATTTTGTTGCACCTTTTTTTTGCAATTAGGAGCTCAAGAGAAAGTGTTGCGTCTTTTAATGTTATGGATACAGAGTGAGACTTTGTCAATCCTGATGTGTCAATGCTGATGTTTCACATGCCAGTCAAAGTTGTCACCAGAAGCACACGAAGGATGAGCAGTATTTCTGAACACGAGTGAATCTGGACTCCAGGTTCAAATTTCAGGCCTTGTTTCATTCTCGGTAAATGAATTAAGACTGTAGAAACTTACCTGAATGCTTTTGATCTTGCTTCATACCAGTGTATTTCACCTGATCAAACTGACTGAAAAGAAAACCTAGGAGGGACAGATTTCGCCAACAAAGTGGAATCAGTGTCATTATTTTGTTTCTATTTATTATGAGACATTCAGCACTCTGTGCTGAAAAAAATTCATTTAAGAACTGCCTGTTTGCATTGCAAGGCAGTTTTTATACTCTAGAGTTACTTTACTACTATGCAAAGATACTTCTTAATTTTTTAGTTAACAAAGAAGCTGAGCAGTCAATTAATCCATTATCTTTACTTACCGTGCTGGCTGCTTGAAGCATCTCCTTCTCCATGTGGGTGTCAGTTCCAGGTTCTGGCTCTATGTCCCTTAGGGATTGGTGAATCAGCCAGTGAAATCCAAAATTGCTAGTGAAAGAAACAGTGGATTTCAGTTCCCAGTTTCCAGATGCACATATGTCAAGACACCATATACACCCAGATCCAGTGAAAGGAAGTAGTTTTGACATGTTTGTTTGTTTATGCTGATAGGCTTTTAAATCTTAAGTGCAACTACAAGAATAAATTTGTCATGACAACCACCAGGTACTCAGTATATAAATTTGAAGTTGGGTATACAGCAGAAGACATACATTAAGAACTACCTCTCCAACAACCCCATTAGATTTTGTCAAACTGGAGATACAGCTGATAAATGAGGCTATATAATTCATCCAGACTACCCCTTCTGTTTTCCAAGTTCTGTTGAAATTCTGCACAAACTGAAAGCAGTGACTTCCCTAATAAACAGAGAATCAAGTTTCACAGCTTCAAAGAAACATTTCACAGTAGATTCAATTTCATCTGGTACTGCACTTCAAATAACTACTGTGGAGTATTTACAGTTCTGACATCAGCTATTATCCTTGACAGCAAAAAAAAAAAAAAAAAAGAAAATTGTTGCTATAAAAATATGCAGGGAAACAAATTGCTGGGTGAGATTTTGTTAACAAATTTCAATGAGATTTAAAGGTTCTTGACCTTTTAGAAGTACTGACACATTCAGCGGTTTCCAGAGACTTGAGTGGATTTAGCAATACTTCAGAAATCAATTATTAAAGGATCAAAAATGCATATTTAGAAGGACGATTTTTATGTTCCCAGACTGAAGACAGAGCATGGTGCATTATTTGCTCAATTAGAGGACCCTTCCTTGAATAGTCAGAAACCACCAGTTGGTGGCAGGGGAGGGCAGCAAACAACTTGCACTCTTCAAAGGCTGAATATTACACTATAGAAGTGTATGTGACAATCATAAAACCACCTCAGCATCTAGAAAAAGGTATCTGCTACTACTTTTAGGTTATAACACTTGTACCTTTGCTGTAATTTATGATGTTGGCAAACCAACTACCTGGTTTTAGATTACTGAATACATATATTAATCAAGGGAAATACACAATGAAATTGACTCTTCCCCACACTACATACACAGAAGTTAACTGTTTTCCTCTCAGTTTCTTCAATCAACTCGAATAAGGTGGTATCCGAACTCGATGCGGCTTGGTGGTTTCCAGTGGCAGCCCAGCTCTCCAAATGACAACTGTTCGCAGCTGATTATCAAAAGAACAAGAAGTAAGGAGTTAGTATATCACAATTATGTATTAACTATCTCTTACTGTTACTGTGTCACAACATTACAAGTCCTGGTAAAGATTAAGACTATAAGCCTCTCTGTACTTCTTAAAAAGGCAACAGAACTCTCTACTTTGTCCAGCAGCATAAAATAAAGGGCCGATGACTACAACAAAGGGTATGAAGACTGGGGAAGTTGTGGTGAGTCCATAACAGCTCCTCCCTCCTGCTCCTTTCTCCTCACATTTTAACCCTGCTCCAGCATCAGTCCTCCACAAGCCACAGCTCCTTCCAGTAGAACCTGTTCCATGGGCTGCAGTTCCTTTAGGAAATATCTACCTGCTCTGGCATGGGGTCCTTCATGGGCTGCAGTATTAGTACCTGTTCCGCTGTGGTCCTCCACACAGAAACATCTGCTCCCCCATGGTTTCCTCCAGAATTTCCACAGGCTGCAAGAGAAATACCCACTTCGAGACTGGGTGAACCTGCTTCCCCCTCCTCCTTCTCACACCTCAGTCTTCACAGGAAGAGTAAAATTTTGCTCATCATTTTATCTTTATGTTGCTTATTAAAGAATGGACTCAGGACAGCAGGTTCTGGTATTAGCTACCTCTAAAATCCTCTCACTTTGATTTCAGGGAACAGGAGAAGAAGGTTTAGTAGATAAATTTGATGCAAAGTTCCAACAGAAAGCTAGCAAAAACTGTGCAGCTGAAATGCTGCCCAAGACTTCCAGAGTCACCAGTCCTCGCAAAGGTAAATGTCTCACAAAGAGTAAACAGCGTCATCTGTACCTGACCTGGACAATCATGATGTTAAAGTGAACCTGTCTGCTAGAAGGAAGGGGATCAGTCCTTTTAAGGAAAGCTGTTTCTTCACCAAAGCCAAGCTATCATCCTGCCTGAAACACTCCTCTGGACATTTACTTAAAACTGAAGTCCTGAGAATAACCTTGACTTCCACAGAAATACATTTTAAAAAGACTGAAAAAACAATTACGGTTTAGTGATAAACAGGAATATCACTCTTCCTTAATATAGAATGTAAATGATTGCACTGCTGAGAAAAGGGAAAATTAGGTCTTCTAAGAACCAACGAACAGGAGTGGAACAAATTCTCCCTCTTCAAATATATCCTTATAGTAATCTGAAGAGAATACTTCCATGATTGTGTAGTGATTTCTTTAAGACCTATTCAATTCCTTATTGTTCAGCTTACAGTGCCAGAAAAAAAGGACTGTTAAAGTTAACATCTGCTAACTAATCACAAAACAGACCATCACAACATTTTACAGGGTTTGAACACAGCTATGAATTTTGATTACTGTCAACTTTGACTGGATTAAAGCAGCTTTTTACTGCAGGGCTTGTGAAACCTACAACTTATTCCTTTAGAGGAAATGCTTCTAAAAATGAGCATTTTCATTCAGGGTTCAGAAAAGATGACCTAGCATTATAAGTATGCCAAATATTAGAGATGGAAATCGATCAGGTGAATCATATTCTTCCGTTTTTTTGATTAAATATTTCATTTCTAGAGTCTTATTAACATCTTACAGTACAGATTATGACATGCAAATATACTTAGGATGGGCTGCTGCACAGATCTTAGTTCCCTTCCATGTGGTTTGCTGCTTGACACCAAGAGTACATGCATATGTACAGTATCTCAAGTTTTCTGAATCACTTTCATGGCAATACATTCATATCTGATTGAGGCAACACTAAAATCTACTTATGAGCACCTCTTGATGACCTACACTCCAGTTGGAACTACTATACCCTGTGCAAACAGTCTCCTCATGCAGAAGTCAATTGGATTAGAAAAGCTTTCTATTAAGCTATTGAGTCCACATCTTTGCATTATGATAGGATTCATTTCTGCTCTGTGCTTAAGAAATTATAACCTGCTGAGCAATTCTTTACAATTTCCAATGACATAATTTAAACTATCTGGGCTTACTGTCTTATAAACATGCATCCCATCATGCACACGCACAGTTTGTGTCTTTTGCTACCCTTCCAATTTACTAATTCCAAAATACTTTTACTTTAAAATTAAAAGTCCACATTATTAAACCCAAAAACCTCACCCTTGTGCAAGAATAAAAATTCATTACAAGAACATTTGATACCTCACTGTAGCTTCATGTTTAATTTGAAAGAACAGCTCCCTTCCTGTAGGAAAGGTCTCAGTCAAATAGTCATCCCCCTTGGCCAGAGAACTACACACTCTAGGAGAAACGAGTACTGAGAGGATGCGAAACACTATAGTCAGATCATATTAATCAAAAGAGGGACAACTAAAGCATTATGCCAAAGACTTGTTAATAACTGGAGAGCATAATGAATGTACGTCAGCAGGGGAGCCATTGATCCACAGTCCATCACAGATGTCACCAGAACAATTAACTATAGCTCCCCACTCATTGAATACGTCATTTCTCCACCACCCCTTTAAACAGGAATACACACGGATTTTAAATTTCGACAACACCACAGCTAAATTACAAAGAAGGGATTATTTCAGCCAATTTTCAATAGCAGAGTGGGTGGTCCTCAGGCCTTTTTATAAATACCCTTCCAACACTTGTGTGAAAAGTTGAATAGGAGACCACACAACCACCAAGGATTATGTACTCCTCTAAAGGGGAAAGGGGGGAGAATCAAACATTTCTTGCCCAAGGTTTGTTACTGTGGGATACTATTATGTGAGGTCCTTCAGTTCATATATTACATTGCATTAAATTACATGGCAAGAATGAATAACTGCTTTGTCACATACAGAATCACACATTATTTTGCTTTTTAAAGACGGTGAAAAGTGAAATAGTGCACCAAACTCAATTATTTCAAAAAACTTTGGCTATTTAAATCTGGACTGCATTTCACCCAAGCCATACTCCTCACATAAAAGTTTAAAAATTCCTGAGGCTGCAAAGCCAAATACCACAGAAGCTTAGGTATGAGCTAATTAAAAGTTTCTAGCAATGTTAAACTTGCACATGTAAGCGTGCAATGGAGTGTTACGTCATGGTGAACAGGCAGTTTTTCTAGTGTACCTTTTCAACACAGTATAATCTTGAGATGATTAGTTCAAAGCCACAATTTCACTAACATTAACTGATGGCACAGTAAACATTCCTTTGTGTGGTCCTATACTAGGGAAGGATAGGAAAATTTGTCAAACATTTCACAGGTATTTGCTGGCAGGACAGGGAAGGAGACAATCAGGAATACTGGGTTCAGTTTCAGATGTGAAAAGAACATACAGCATTGTATACTGTAGTATGCATCCTGAAGCACAGAGCTGGCACTGAAAATTAGTCTGAGCTGTTCCCATATCTTGGGAGGAGTTTGGAGTTGAAACTGATAGGGAAATAATCAGACAATGGTCAAAGTCTAGATTAAAGTCCAGGCATAGGAAGTAAAACAACTCCGTAACAAATGTCACTTGTTTTACACGGTCCTAAATCCTGTTTAGCTATCAGACAACATTCTTTCAATGTTAACAATACATAAGGAACTAGAGATTTAAAATCTGAAGTGATCATTCTTCTATTAAGTTGGATATCCAGCTTTTCATGTGATAACACAAGAGGGGCCAAATAAAGCACTACTGTAAATCTAAACTGTGTGAACCCAGTTGAAATTCCAGATGGGTTTGGCAGCATTTTGTTTACACCTTTAGCAATTACAGATGCAAGCTAGAAGATAGAAGCAAAGACAAAGCAGTTCTTTGGGAATATGCTTCTGATCCTACTTGCTTTGGCCTGTTTCTTCCATCACGTCAAAGCACACAACACTATCTCAGCCCGCATCTCAATGACAGCAGCACTGTTAGTAACTAATGTACTCAAGATCCAAGCTCCACCAGCATTTTCACAATCTTCTCTGCCCAGTGGAAGGGTTAGTCAGTAGTTGCCCTAGTTGTCCTCCTGAATGTGTGTAAAAACCAGGTCTAGAAAAAACTCACTGTGACTGGAATTGTATCCAAATTTTGTACTGAAGTCACAGGGGCCTTCATCCTGCACCAGTGCATTTAAATATGCAATAGGATTCGCTGAGTACGGCTTCCTCTCGGGAAGGAAGAAGGACAGGGAATATAAAATATGCAACCTATCTCAGTGGCTCCTTATCGCTACCTGTAAAGGCATTGTACTTGCTTTCAATCAATTCTGATGATTGCCTACTATTAATGTCACTCATTCTCTTCAGTAATTAAGCCACCTCTTTCTTAGATGTGCCTTTGTCTTTCTCTGGCACATTTCCTTGTCTTATTCTCTTTTCCAGATGGCATAAGGATGAGAGATAAGTGTTGCTAAAAGTTGCTTAGCAATGCAACACATGCAAGGTTTGGAAATGCTGACGTCCACATAAGCACTATCTATACATCACACATTTATGCAGAGAAACAAAGGCGAGAACAACCAGAGGGACACAGGGGCCTCCAGAAAAAGAGCTACCAGTTAGTACACAAACAAAGGGGAGCAGGAAACAGAGACAAAAAAGCTACAAACTTCCAGTGATGGACTGTATCATGATGCGGGGGTTCTCTTGTTTGTGTTTGGTTTTGGTTTTAAACAAGAATACAAAATTCTGCTTTAAACAAAACTAAACCCTTGAGTCTTAGTGAAGCCCTGAAACACAGAAGTGTTTTCTGTGATTCAGAGGCCTACAACGCACAAAGACACTGCAACCTACTCATAGAGACCAAAGAAGACCAGAAATAAAGTTCATGAAGAACAGTAACCAATAAAGACAAAGATGTTTTTCACCAACTAGGTATCAACATAGATATCCTCCTATCAGTAATAAGGAATTTATTCCAGTAACTGCACAATGCAGTGGTAGATTGTTTCTAAACTCTAAAGTAAATGCGTTTATATAGGATTTATTTAAACCACAATTAAATGTTTCAGGTAATAAATAAGAACATTTAGTCCACTAGCAGTGGTAATTTCACAAGATCATATTATCATATTAATTCATTTCTGCAACAGCCTGTGTAAACAGGTTATCATGACTCACTGAGTTTAAAAAAACCTGAGATGTTAAGAATTTATTCATCATGGGAGACAACTTTTAAACAATTAGTTTTAAGAAAATAACTTAAACAGTAGTAAATTTACATGTAGCTCAGTTACATGATGATGTTTCTATGTTTCAATTACTGGCTACTACAATTTTTATTGCAATTAATTCCGTTTATTTCAAACTCAAGCTTGCCTGCCTCTAGACTCAACTCATCTGCCTCTACACTCAACAATTTCGACATACTCTGATTTGGGCTTTCATCAATCATTTTCATTATTTGGTTTCAACCATTCATGAAACTTATTTGCATGAGCCTGATCTTAAATATCATGCCAAAATTACTTTACAGATTCAAGCAATGACTGAAACATGTTTTCCTTTACTAAAATCTCTGGCATTATAGCATACAGACTCAGTGGATGCTAATTTAGACAAACATTGGTCTAGTGGGATGTGTTTAGAGGGGGTTGGAACTAGGTGACCTTAAGGTCCTTTCCAATCCAATCTCACGTATATCCTGACTACTCATCTGGCTGAATATGTTCAGATAGTTCACACAATCTTAGAACCTGGGAGAATCAATGTTTATCCTAAGAACTACAGTCTCAAATGTAAACCAGTTTATGTAAAAAGATATATAAAGTTCAATTTCTCCCTCAAACTTCAGAGTTTCTATACAACATTTCAGGAAGTTATTGACACTCAAATTGGTTTGCTGGCTTAGTATACATAAAAGACAATAACTTTTAATTGGCTTTGATTCCTGAATAAGGAAATAATAAGGAGAATAATAAAGAAATAATGAGAATAATGTTTTCTGGAGTTTTTAATATAGAATCAAGATTCAGGAAGACCTATTTTATCCTCCAATTTCACATTATCCACTAGTATGCAGAACAGTTATGAGCAATCAACATTCCAGTAATTGGAATAATTTGCATCAGAACTGAAACTGTGGCACTTCCAAACAGGTAACTCAGATAGATTCGGGGGGGAACACAGGCCTGCAGGTGAAGAAGCCCATAAGGCTTGCCACCTGTTCTGTGTGGCTAACAGGTGTATCTAACAGCAGGCCTTCCTCTGGGAAAGACGACAAACCGAACACAGCCAAAACACACAAAGAAGCAGCAACAGGGACAGAATGGAGCACAGCATCTGCTTACTGGGACCTAAGCAGCAGCCAGAAATGAGAAATCACAGAAAGGAAACACTTTCATGAAGAAAATGAGCAATTTACTTCATTAGCATCTCATTGTCATCTTTCATTCCCAAATGTGTGCACATACGAATGCATGAATGCCAGACAGGCCACCGCAGTTACAGTTTTCTATCTGGCATCTCTTGACAACATTTTTACCCATTGTGAAAACAGGTTTATGTTTAAGCAGTAGATAAATCACAGTTGTTGGTCATTATTAGACTGCTCTTCTGATACAGTTACAATTACTGCTTGTTTACTGGACATTCAATCAATCTGAATCTCTGAAGGGGCACAGCCTAAAATATACTATTAATTGACAACATCCACTTACTAAAAATTTATCACTTGCAAAAGACTGATCTAAAAATCTATCCCTGACGTTATTACAGTTAAAACCTAAGAGGAAAACCAAACAAATTCAACATTCCTGCCACTACTCAATCTATTCACATAGATCACATATAAGTAAACCTAGAATACTTTGCAGCTTAAAATATTTGCCCATGTTCTTTCTGTTCTAGCAAATCACTTCAGTATGTCCAAGGTGCTGTTTCACAACTCTATGGTAACAGGACCCAAAAAAAAAAAAAAAGCTAAAAAAACTTTAACCTATTGTTTTGCCTGAAGAAAATTACTTTTATGCTCTCGTTGTTTTATGTTAAGTTACATAATTTGAAAGCATCATATGCTGAGTGAACTCTTGCATTAAGTGGCTGCCTTTTATATCATGCTTTCTGCATGATATAAATAATCAGTCAACAAGACAGCTGTCAGTACTGTCAGGATTTTATCTGGGGGGGCAAAGGGGAGGCAGAGTATCGTGTCACTTTGGAGCACATAGTGCAAACTTAAATATAGTACTAAATGCTTACAACCTTGCAGAGCAGACCAGTCACTGAACAAATGTAAGCCGGTAGAATTTACTAAATCAAGTCTCAAAACAGAAGCTAGAGAGACACCCAGTGGCACAAAACTGTGCGTGCACACAAACTGATATACAGACAAGAAAATTACCTACAGAAACAAACAGATGTGCCAATCTTGATTTTCTTAATATATTTAAGGTTCAACAGTAAGTGATATTACACTTAGAACAAATATAAGACATTATAAAAGCCTAGAAGTTTATAATTAACAAATACTTTTTTGTTATTACTGCTGTCTAATGAAGACTACAAGCGTACATAGTCTTTGAAAGTAACAAAACATATTCCTTCTGACCTGTAAAACCAAAAGTGATGTGTTAAAAAGATTTCTAGTGTGTTATACTATTACGGTTCAGGAATGTACAAAAGTAGTACTTGAATTTCAGTCACCTGAACAGCTTTTTGATGGAAACTAGTATCAAAAATTGATGACATATGTTTCTTGTTTTTACCATTAACTTATTAGATTAGCTTTCTGAAGTGACTTAATGTTAACCCAGCCTAACTTGAGGAGCCAATGGAAAACAGGAAAAACAGAACTCTTCAATAAACATCATGGAAGTAGGACAACTTGGACTAAATAAGTTTGTCTGCTTATGATACATATTCATATTACAGATTTTAAGGTGATAGAGTTTGGGGTTTTTTTGGTAGTTACCAACTTACCTGTTGATACCCAGTTTTGAAAACCATTCCCCATAATTTCTCCATTAACACACTTGCCCTCGGAGTAACCTCCATCTTTGAGGAGCACCTTGTCCTGACCTAGAAAATAAAACAATACTTCCTATTAACAGAGGAATATCCATGCCTGTTTCCAGCTCAAGAAAAGCTGAGACTTTCTCATGTTTTTCTCATTTATATGACTAAATTTATCTTTATGTATTGTTGGCACTTTCACATGTTTTAGACTTCTCTCACTACCTCAGCATCTAAATGTTAACCCCAGCTGAAAGGATTTACAAAGCGTATACCAAACAGAAATGCTGAATCCACTAAATCAGGTTTTTCCTTATTGGCTCTAATAGAAGAGAACAGAATCACAGTTATTAAAACTTGAAGGATGTAACTTTCAGTTGTGAGCTCTGCAGCTGTGTTAGCTTCACATGTAATGACCATGTACACGTAAAAAGGGGATCCTTTTGCCTTCTGGTTCTGTCTTACAGCATATAAAAGGTTTAAAGACTACAAACGACACCATTTTTCAGAAGAAAAGGTGAAACTAAAAGGATTGTTGCAGACTCAATCGATTTATACTCCTCAGGTCAGCACAGATCCCTGGGCTCAGCCGAAACACCTCAATTGCTCGGAACAAGACCCACCTGAGGTCCTACACCCGTCCTGCCCATCGTGGTAAGAGAAAACAAACGAACTTATTCCAACAACTCAGAAATAGCATACTGAATTCTGAGTAACTAGTAATACTGAAATTAAAACACTAACTCTGTTAGGGGATACCTACTCTACAACTGTCAGCATCAACAACTGCTAAGAGAAAATTCTTTGTTTGCTATTTAAGTTCACTTTACACTGCAATGGGAACCCACGCTCTTAAATACCCGCAGATCACTGCAGCATTACAGACAAACAACACAGAAACAGCCACCAACAGCGTTAGGACCACAGAAGAACGCCGGCATTCACATAAGCCTAAAGCGTCTCTCCGTGTCGCGGACACGGAAGAACCGTCCCCACCGCTGCGGGCGAGGCTGAGGCTGTGGCTGTGGCTGTGGCTGTGGCGCCCGACCCCCACGGTTACCTCAGCGCCCGGGCCGAGCCCTCCCCCACCCGGAGCCGTCCCGCTCCCGCCGCCACCATCCACCCCGCGCGGCCACCGCCCACGCGCCATCCTCCTCGCTCTCATTGGCTGAGCGGGAGCGAGGGGCGGGGCGTTCCTCGCGCATGCGCGGACGCTAAAGATGAGCATCAACCGCGCCGGTCCCGTGTCCCGCCCGGCGCAGGGCGCGGAGCTCCGCCGGTAGCAGGTAGCGAGTGCCGAGTGCCCGGTGCCCGCTGCCCGCTGCCCGCTGCGCTCCTGCCCTCGCAGGCGCCTCCTTCCTTCTCATCACCGCAGCACCGCCCTCTTCCCCCGCCGAGGCCAATGGTGGGGCTGTGCCGAGTCTTTACCCCGGAGGCGGAAGCGGGTGTCTCCCCGCTGTGCCGCCATATTGGGCTGTGAGGCGGAGCGGGGTGGCGGCAGCGGCCGGAGGAGCGCGGCCCGCCCGCCTGTGAGTAGCGCCTGCCCCGCGGTGTGCCCGGCCGGGGAGGTGGGACCGAGGCCCGCGGGCTGGCGGTTCGCGGTAGCGCCAGTCCGGTTGAGGGTGCCCCGGAGAGCGTGGGGGCTTCTTTGGGCTCGGCTGTGCCGCATCTGCGGCCCAGGTGCTCCTCCCAGCTGCGGGGCGGCTGCCCGGGGCCCGCCGCGAGCTCCGTTTCGCTGTCGCCGGGGCGTTGTCATCCTAGTCCTCTCCCGCGCTCTCCGCATCAGCAGGCCCCGCTCCTGCCTCAGGGCCTCCTCTTTTGCTGCCCGTCCGCTGGCTCTTCCCAAAGTGTCTTGTGTTGGGTTTAACTGTGCTCAGGGTACGTGGGGCTCAGGGAAACGCTGTGAGCACGGGAGCTGTGCAGCAGCTGCTGGTTGCACGGTCCTGACAGGCTGGACCCAATTCTGACAAGCCACAATTAAGTAACGTGGACTGTAGGGTTAAAAGCAGTTTACACAATCAGTGGGTTGTTTTTCTGTGGTTGTCCATCCCTTTGTTAATAAATCACTTCAATGTGTTGCTCTTCAACAGTGTTTTCTCTATGAGATAAGGAAAGTTGCATGAGCAGCAGTGTGGTTTTGCTAGTTACGGGCTTCATTTTTATACCAAGTTTAAGAAAAATCCATGCTGGGATCTGAGAGTTGTCTGAAAACTGCATCTCTCTGTATGTGATGATGTGAGGCAAAAATTGAATGCCTTTACTGCCTCAGGTCCTGCAGTATTTAAGAGCCCAGCTATGCAGTGCTATTTGTAGCGGTGTTACCACAATGGTTGTGCTGCAAAGATTAATTGTTGGAGGTCACACATTCACCTGCTTGGTGTTTTCCAGCAAGAAAAAATGTTGTAATGTGGTTTAGTTTTGGTAGCAGTTTGTATTGTGCCGGTAGCCAACCATGCCATTGTTTGTTGTATTAATCTTTGTATATCTTTCTGATTATTTGCTTTACTGGAATGGCTGAGGGGTTATTGTAATTCATTATGCTAAGTGGTAAAGTCTTATGTTATGAAAGAGGGATTTCTACTGGTTAGATTTAAATATTCCCTTAAACCAATGAGCTCTGACCTATGTTCTTGACTGAAGTACCTTCAAAGCAATGCCAAAGACTACTTTTCTTGGTAATTATCTAACTATAAATGTTCTTTCAGTAAAGTTTTATCGTGATAAGAAGCGTGAACTAAAATTGTAAGCTGTCAGGTGATATACTTCAGTCTGTGCTGCTTCAATGGGGCCAGTGTGTGGTTTTTTTTCCAGTAAAACAGGCAGTGTTAGCTGGTTGCGTTTCTTGGGCTGCTGTGGAAGAGCTCTGTGTATGGTAAACAGTCACACATAATCTCAGGTAATGTAATTTTTACACCAAGCAAAATGCCTCCTCCATCGTAAAGCCATCAGTAGCCTTACATACAGGATTCTTCACTTGATCTGCAGGTGTTAATGGTTACAAGATTGTAATATTTGGCCTGCTTATAGTCCAGATTTGCTATGGATGTATCTGTGAAATTAATGTTGAGGATATGGGAGGTTTTATGCTTGTGATCTGTAAAGAATTACTCTCTGAACAATAGATGGATTATCTTTTTGATATGGCTTATATACTTCAGAACATTAAAAAAAAAGGGAGGGGGGCACAAAATCATGCTCAGCTGATAATGCTGAGTAACTTCTGTCTCCTGCAGTTCAGTGACAGGGAAGAAACAGATTTCCTTTTGCCTGTATTGAAAAAGTCTGTATCTCTATTGTATGAGTTTGTATTTGGGTTTTTTTCCTTTTTTGCTCTAGTTTGAATTAAAAGGGACTGCAGCTCCTGAAGCCTCATAATGAATCAATTTGTCTTCTGAAGTGTAACAGGACTCCTTTTTTTCTACTTACTAATTTTTCCATAGGATGTAGTTTATAGACATTTACAGAGAAAATGCACAGCTTGCAGGTTCTGTGCCTCCCCACATTGGCTTTGGCCTGTAATTACTTTTTGCAGGAGTCACTGTATGGCAGAACCTAAGATAATTTATAATTTTCTGGTTTAGTAAAGTTTGGTAGAGCTTTATTATCATCTGAGGCCCTTGAGATACTAATACAGGGCAGAAAAAATTCCCACTATCCTAGAATTATGTAGTCCCACCCACAGATGAGGACTCCAGGAAGTAATGTCAGGGATTGCTTTTGGTGATGTGGCAAAAATGTTTCTGTTTAGAATCTGGTTTGTTTTGTTAGTTTTCTGTCTTGAAGGGAACTGTGAAATTTGGTTGAGCTTAACTGAAAAGGAAGATAAAGCTCTGAAATTAGTAGCAGAAGTACGTACTATAAAAGAATTCCCTTGGTTCATTTTTTATCCCAAGTTCAGAATCGTGGCCCTTACGCAGCTTTGCTCGTGCACAACTTTTCTGTTACTCCTGAGCCCTTAATGTTCCAGAGAGAGAAACTCATTGAATAATTGTAGCAGTGGGCCGGGTTTTGGTATAGGTGCTTGTGGTAGAGCTTTTTGCCTGTAGCCACCAGTGTACGGTGTCCTGAACTTCTTCATTATCTAGTCAGTATTTAAAGATCCTAAGCAGCTTTTTAAAAAGTATTTATTTTGGTTTTGTTCTTTGCCTGTAGAAACTGAGGAGACAGGAGGGTGGTGCTGCAGTTCATATCTCAGTGCTTAGATGTTGTAAGTCAGCTCCTGCCTTCTCAAGGTGAAGATGTCTAACAAGGCGCATTCCTGCAGTTCTGCGTGTGCTTTTTTTTCCCTCCTTCCTAAAATGGACTGAATCCTGGTTTGCCTTTGTAAAATACCCTTTCTTTGCTCTCTTGCCAGTTTCTTTTGGAAATTAGTTTCTTTTGGAAATTAGTTTCTTTTGGAATAAATTACCTCCCTTTAAGAACACTTCCTTAAAAATAATTTGTTTCAGAAAGGGCAATCCAAAAGAATATCACATGCAAATGCTGGTTCAGATAATGTACTGTAAGGCTTCACTGAGCTCAGATTTTTTGTTTTAAATGTTATCTATGTGTCATGTTTTGTTTCCACAGCAACCATGTCAGAAGGGGACAGTATTGGTGAGTCTGTGCATGGAAAGCCTTCTGTGGTCTATAGATTTTTCTCAAGACTCGGACAGGTTGGTTTTCTGTAGGGCTTTTCTGAATCCATTAGAGGCAGGTCTTAATGCAGCTTCTTAATTAACATCATTGCTTTTTGGACGAGTTGTTCAAATACTGACATCTGTATGAAATACTTATTTTGAAGCCTTTTAAAAATAGATAAATATTATAACACCTAGCTTAATGGAATAATTAATGGACTTACATGTGATACTGCACAGTGAAAATACATGTCAAAAATGAAGAGCGACGACTTAAGTTTTTATGTCAGATTCATCTTAAGGAAAGTAAACTTGCATTAAATATTGAAAAAATAAAATGCTTTATGATGCCCCCAGCATGAGGATTTTTGTGTGTTTGTGTGATTCAGTTTATTTGTAAGGAAGAATATACGTGTTTCATGTTACTCCTTCCCAAAATACTCTTCACAAATGTTTACTATTTCAAATTGCTACACTGTACTAAACCTTATTCACTGTGCATCATGTATTTTACAGATGTACACTTTATATCTCTTCCTAGATCTACCAATCCTGGTTAGACAAATCTACTCCATATACTGCAGTGCGATGGATTGTAACTTTGGGTCTGAGTTTTATCTACATGATTAGAGTTTATTTACTGCAGGTAAGAAAACTGCATTTACTGCTGAAGTAGATTTAGATATTATTCTATTTTTTGTTAAGGGTTTTTGAAGCATAATATTACTCCAGAATTACATATTGTGTTATTCAGCACACAGTAGAAGTAAATTAGGTATGCTGAAGAAAAAACACATCCTGTTGGTGTTAAACTTCCTGCTTCAGAATGGAGAATGTGTGAATGCTTGAGGATGTGCATCTGATGGCGACAGAAATGCATGTTTGTTTGTTTTTTTAAATCTTGCTTATTTATATTACATTAAGCTCAGTTGTCATTTATGTAGCTTTAAGTGAAAAATGTTACATACGTTTATGTCCGTGCACAAAGAAAAGAAATAGATTCATAAAGGTGAGTTCATCTTTTCATAGAGTCAGAATGCTTATTTTGTACAGTGAGAATTTCTAGGGTTTTTTATTTAAAAGTCCAGAAAACTTTCTGTGCTAATGTGTGGATGTAGAGAAGCACTTCTCAAAGAAGCAAAAAAACCAGATTGTTTAATATTGCTGAAAAATCAGTACCTGAAAATGGTTTTCAGAAAGACATTCTTTTTTCCTCCCTGCTTCAGGGTTGGTACATTGTGACATATGCCTTGGGAATCTACCACCTAAATCTCTTCATAGCTTTCTTGTCGCCAAAGGTAGACCCCTCTTTAATGGAAGACTCAGGTATGATGAGTATTTCAGTTCATTTTGCTATAATTTTGCACTTAGTCAAACTTCCGGGTCCTTTTGCCTGATACAGTGAAGAAGTTCATTATACTAGAATCATTACATTGGATTTTGAACTTGAAAAATACCTGTACAGCTTGACATCAGGAGTTATGATAAAATGTCATTATTATTATTGTTGTTAGGACTTGAACATATTCCATACAGTGTTAGCCTTCTGTGTCTTGAAGGAAGGTTTATGTGACTTAAGTTTTCGCCATAGTAACTCAAGTGACCTGGTGCTCCTTTCTCTTACCTATTTGTTGGGGGGAAACCAGTGTTAAGTTACATTAAAACAGTCACTGTAGCTGGAATCTGTGTGTAACAGTGAAAGTTTTTCTTTCTTTTTTTTAAGATGAAAAATAAAGAAAATCTAGAGTCTGAGGAGTGTTGAAAATGAGTATGAGGGGGTTTGTGGTTTGTTTCTTTTCTGTCTTTTGCAGATGATGGTCCTTCCTTACCTACAAGGCAAAATGAAGAATTTCGGCCTTTCATTAGAAGGCTCCCAGAGTTTAAATTCTGGTGAGTGGATCTGTCCATGCTCTGTTTCTGAAAAATAGAAATATCTACATGAAATCAGTGGTAGCTGGGGTTGAAAGATTAATTGTTACTATTATTTTTAAGGCACTCTGCCACTAAAGGAATCCTGGTTGCTATGGCATGTACATTCTTCGAGGCTTTCAACGTTCCTGTTTTTTGGCCAATCCTTGTGATGTATTTCATTATGCTTTTTTGTATCACTATGAAGAGGCAAATCAAGGTAACTTTCTGAAAATAGAGCAGCATTTGTCATGTCAGAATTTACAGTATTGTTCCAAACTGTACGTCCAGTTGAGCATGTTAGAGGTATAGGATGTACTGCACGTGCTGCTTTTACTAGAGGAACTTGAACAATTAACAGCTGACCATTAGTTCAGGTGTTGGATATTTGCAAGTTTGAGCAGATATTGATAATGGGAAATAAAAGTGCTTGGTAGACAAAGTCTTTGTGCACCACCTTACAAAATCTTATGCTTGCTTTCAGAAGGTTTCGGTTGTAGAATTCAGTATCTGCTTTTTATGCATGAGGAGTCTTTCCTGCCCACTTCCTTTCTTCAGTTAACTGTGGCTGTTTTTAATGAAGAGGTCTTGTAGGATCTCTGATGGGTGAAAAGGGAAGTTCTGACAAGATGGTGCAAGAGGGTAGGTGAAAAAAAGGGGAAGAAGAACATAGGCAAGTCATTCACACCAGTTTTAACAAATTACTTATGGTTTATTGGCATTTTAAAAAGAACCAGTTTCTTTCCCAGACACTCACAATTTTGGCTAGGTACTGTTTTTCAAAGTTACATTAAAGATTAAAGGGTCATAAAGAATTAATACCTCTGTGCTTTCTTCAGTTTACTCATTAGTGGAATCAGAAGAAACTTCACTCTACTGTAAAATTGTTGAGTATACCAAAGTTTAAGATTTAAAAGACTGGGCTCATACCCCTGTTTTGATGTAAACTGATGTACAGACAGGTATTTCTTTACCTTTACAATGCTGAAGAACTGTCTTTCTAGAGAGCTTTAAAGTTTACCGTGTGTAGTATAAAACATTTTTTGTAAATATTATATAAGTTTCTTGCCTAAAAGATTGTTCTTTTCTCTTTACAGCACATGATAAAGTACAGATACATACCCTTCACACATGGCAAGAGGAAATACAAAGGGAAAGATGATGTTGGAAAGACCTTTGCTAGCTAGAAAACACAATCATCCTGTTGACCAGTTCTGCTTCTAACTAAAGGAACGATTTTTGAGCCATTGTAACAATGCCTTTTTTCTTCATAAAAAATTATTAACAGAGTGGTGACAAAACAGTTAAATTTTTGTTTTAAAGGATTGTGCTATTTTTATCTGAAATATCAGTTTCTTGAAGGAACTGGCATTCTAACCAAATTGCATTGAGTTTGTTATCTTTTGTAAGCAGTTGGAGAAACTTTGGATAATCCCATAGATTTGGGATAATGTATTCCTTTCAAGATCCATTGCACTTGGAGCAATTAATGGCTTAGAGTTGTGTATTCTTACATAGTTCTCCTGCTCAGTATCACCCTGAAGTGCTGTGCACGTATCTGGAGGAAAAATGTACAGTGGCACACGTGATGCTGTTTTCTGCTTCATGGCCGTGTGCTATTTTCATAGACAAATTCAGCAGACTTAAATAGATGCAAAACTTAAGCCAGTTTCCTAAATGCATGGTATTACAGAGTTATAACCAAACAAATATAGAGAGGAATAAGAAATCTACAAAATTATGGGGTTTGCAGTAGGGAAAAGATACTCATAGCTTCTCAAGTAACTCGTTTGTGTTGGGTTTTAATGCCAGTTTCACCATGACAGATGCTAAAATTGGGCTCTTTCATGATGACTCAAACTTTGTTCAAAATCACAACTTACTTTGAGGACCTGGAATTATTAGAATATATATTTTAATTATTACTAGTTGGAGTTTCTTTCATACTTAAGGATTTCTTGGTTAATTTAAGCTGACTTCATGCAGCCCCTTCAGAATATACCCAAACTGGCCATAGCAGATAAATGGTGTGGGTTTTAACACAGCTTTTCATTTTCTATGGGGAAAGAAAAGAATCTGAGATAAATGACCTGCATGTAAACTTTTTCATGTGATACAGCTGAAGTTTTATTAAGTGAATTTTTAATTCCAAAATTTATTAAAAGACAGTGTCCCCCTTTACTTGTTCTCTATCTTTATATGCATATATTGACCTGACAGTATTTATGGCTCCTTCTCAATAATCGTTACCCTTAATTTATCCTCATGAAATGCCTTTTTCAACTCTTCAGGGAGTATTCAGTGGCAGAAAGTAGGAAAAGATTTGAAGATTCTGCATGGAGAACAGTGGCAACTTCAACAGACACCAAAGTGGAAAATACATGTAGGAACCCTTTCATCTGATTTTGTCGAATATATTTGTTATGGAGCTCTGGAATTCAGTGTTCAGTAATCCTGGGTAATGGCAGCTAGTTTTATTTCACACTGACCTGTTGCTTTTTGTTTGTTTTCATGTGTTTCATCAGCAGTGTGGAAACCAGTAATGGTAAAACTTCAGATTATGGAAGCACATTACCAGAAAGGGCCTTATGAAGTCCCAGTCATGGGTGCTTGGAGCTTGTTGCCTAAAAATCTGAAAGCCCTTGAGTTGGACCTATCTTAGGTTTGCTGGAGTTCCTGAATAATATGGCCAAATTGGGGAGAAAAGTATGTGTTGAACAATATCAGCAACTGCGATGATTCCTATGTTCAGTTAACGCCATCCATTGCAAATCAGACATTTTTACCTCCAGTTGATTTTGAACATTAGTGGCAGTTTGAGATGAAAGCCTGCTCATTCTCAGGCAAAGGTGCTCTGCATTCAGTGGGATTTACACTTTTCAAACAGGGATTTTAGGTGGTGCTGGGGCAAGGGCATAGTTCCCTGGCTGACTCAGCATGCAAGGGCTGCACAAGTTTGATGGCATTTTGTTAAACTTTACTCTATTTTTATCACTTGCAAGTGCTAAAAATAAATTGCCCTTACAGAATGCACAAAAAACTTGGCTTGGCGACTTCACAGATGCTTCCCAGTCATCGATTGTCTCCTATGTTGTTTACAGTGCAACTGAATGTGTGTTCTTACTGTTCTCTTAGTAAGGAGATCAGGCAGTGATTTCCTTTGATAGTCATATTTTGATTTGTGATAAGGAGCATTTCTCTCCCACTGTTGCTTTGATGGTTTCAGGTTGGCAAAGGATGCCTGAAAGTTTTCTGTTGTACAGAAGGGATGCTATTGCAGCTCTGAAGATCACGTTTGTACAGTAATGAAGTGTTTGCATAGATACCAGCAGCTGGGGTTTTTTATTTCATTTATAGTTATAATGAAAAGTTAAAAGTAATTTTGGGGTGGTTTTGTGGTAACACTTGGAGATTTAATGGTTAAGTAGCTGACCAAGATCTCTGCAGTACAGATAACCATCTTAAAAGAAGTGTTTTTACTGTAGCACACTTCCCCTGCTACCCGAAGTTCACATTCAGTGCCATTTGTGAAAGACTTACTGAAACTGTAACTCACAATCCACAGAGTGGATCATCTGGTGTTTTCTCCCCATCTGTATTTGAAGAATACAAATAAATCAATCTTGCACATTATCTGTCATGCAGGAATGACAGGATGTTAACTAACAGTCGTCTTTTTCCCTCCTGCTCAGATACTTGTAAAACTGAATTAATATTAACTTATGGGAATAAACCTTGAGGTGGTGCTGCCGAATCCTTCCTCCTTTATACTCTGAAATACTGGCTTAGCTAAATTGCCCTTACTGCCATAAAGAGCAGAGGGTGTCTTGTGGCTGAAATCAGCTGCTTCCCCATGTCAACTGTAGAAAACACCGCACAGACAAGCTGTGGTACAAACTTAACATTTTATAGTTGAGTTTAGTGTACGTACTAGGGCTTTTCTGGAACAACACTTGTTAGATTGCTGTAGTCTAAGTGTCTAGAATACTTGATGAGATGTCTAATATCTAATAGTGGTAGAAGAGCTTTGAGTTTGGAAGCTGAATGTTAATTGATGAGTGTGCAAATTAGTCTGTCTTACTGGGGGGGGGGGGTTACCTGCTTCTGTTGATCTAGAAGAAAGTCATGGTTTGTCACACCAAGGAAACCTGCTTTATTGTTAATCTGTTACGAAAACAGAATGGTACATGTATATTTATCATCAGAACTTCCACTGCAGTTAAACTAAGGATCTGTCCAGCTCTTGTCCTTTTCCCCTGAAGCCCACAGCATGGGATCATATTACAGGAGAAAGGGAGTCTTACAAATCATGGAACTTTACTAATACCTTGGGCATGCTATGAAAGGTTGGAAGACTCATTATCTACACTTCAGAGAATGAGAATCTGATTGAATTTTTTCATTGTCCAAAGTGAAGAAAACTATTACATTTGTGGTATGCACCTTTTAGAGAGTTGTATTTTTAATACAGTGAAGAACCACGTTACAAGAAATGGAAAGGTAGTGACAGAAATACATTCATTCTGTACAGCAGGAATGAAGTGCCACTTTGCACATGCAGTTACCAGTTTCAATAAAGTCTTTCTCTTGGACTAACTCAAACTGTATGACAACTTTATAATGGGTACGAGAACTGAGGCAGTTGTTATCAAAGAGCCGATTATCTCCTTTAGAGTTGATAGTGACGTAGGTAGATCAGTTTCTGAGGATGAAACTTGTCTCTGCAAAGTGGACACTCTGTCTGCAAGAAGAAAAATGAAGACATTCTGAATTGCTCTGTTTAAAAGCTCAGGGGGAAAATGTAAGTTATGTCTTATTCCACAGTGTCTATAAAATCCTTAATGGATGAAAACTGTTGTAGTTCATTAATGCAGAGCAAAATCCAAGTTTAAATTACCATGCGTAAGAGCTAGCTCAGTTTGGCTGTAACTCACTTAGGCCTTTTTACTGGAAATCAGAATGATCTCCCGGTCTGTAGATGAAGACATCATCTCCATGTCTGGCTTCCACAGTAGTCTGATTGTGTTTCAGTGGTTGGGACAGAAAATTGCTCACCTTATTTACCTCATCTATGTAATGTACAGTCATTCTGCTCTAACAAAATTTATATGCCCTGGCAGACTCGTGGGCTTTTGGGTACCTTAGTGAGAGAAAGGGTGTTACTTCAACACCCAGGCTAGCAGGCATTTTCAAGTAGAAACTTCATCATGTTTACCCCTTCCAACCTCCAGCTGTCCCTCGGTACTTACTCTGGTGTTACACCACTCCGTGATGCATTCCCAGCAGAAGAGGTGGCCACAAGGAGTGGCTGTTGTATGTCTCCGTTCTTCCAAACACAGTGTGCAGCGGGAGTGGCGCCCAGGAGTCTTCTCATTGGTCGCATTTCTAGTTAGCATAGTTATATGTTACTTAGTTCTATTTAGCCTGCTTGTAAGAAGTATTTCATAGCACAATCCTAAAGTAAACCCTCTCTTCAAGTATTAACCCTTTTTTGTGAAGATCTCAGAAAACATGAAAGCAAAGAGACGCTTCAAACAGGAATTCAAGTGTTTCATCAGGTTCTAACCTAGCCAAAGCTGTGACTCCAGCTATGGAATGACAGTAGCTCCCTGTTAAGGAAAGCTGCTACATTTCCCACCCTTGCTTCCACCTCTTCCCTAGTAAGTAAACACCATCATACTTCTGATGAGCTAGGTTGCGATGTAGTTTCCATTCCTGCCTTGCTCTCTGCTTCTGTTTGAAGCTATACATCTGAACACCAATTGTCAGAAGAAGATGGAAGAGTGAAATAATTCCAAGAAACTTGTAACTTGATCGAATGCTCTCATCTTCTCCTTGCGGTCCTCCAAAATGCAGCTATGTAATTCACAGAGAGATGTTTTGTTACTGTGATTTGATAAAATTATAAACACACACACACACATACACATCCCGTCAATAACCATGATTTGGGATTGTCATGTCCCGTGGAGTTATTAAGGTGACTTCTTACTTTCTGTGTATTTGCAGGAGACACACTGGGCTGGTGTTATGAAGTTACACAAGGTGTGAAGTTCTGACTGCACTCACATTTATTAGCCATAACCTTTTGGCTGCAGGGGCTCATAGCCCCTCTACATGGTATTAAAAATGCCCTCTCACCCCTACTGCAATCAACTGCAGCCAAATTCTGTATCACTTTGCACACACAGCATCCCAGAAGAGACCAAAATACTGCAGTGGATGCTGTCTTCAAACAAGAAATACTTACATATGTGATCCCTGCGATTCTTTTAGACAGGTGATAAAAAGTGCCACTTATGTAGAACACTGCCAGATGCAGTCGATGAAGCAAAGGAATGCTTTGTTTAAGAACATACAGGATCTGTAGGACTCTCTTCTTCTGCTGCTCTGTTAGCTCTCCAACTTGTCTCTGTATCCAGCTTCGTATTAAGGTCCTACTGGATAAGCCAAGTGTTGGGTTGCTCTGTGAGGTGCTGGACACATCAGCTTCTGCCTGCAGGTTGTGTTCCAGGTGCTGTAATCCCTTTTCTAAGCAATAAGGTACTACAGTATGAAGAGCAACAAAGACAGCCCGTCGAAGAAAGGCAGGTACCCTTTTCTTGGTTGGGTCAACTTGAACAATGTTAACGTACTCTTCACCCAGCGTCTGGTAACCTGAATAGAGTGTGCAACAGAAAACATGCAGGGTAGGATGGCAACTGCAGTGGAGACAGGCTGCTCAGGTCAGAACCATCAGGGTTTGGGGTTTCTGAAGCACTCACTGAGGTGAAAGCTGTGCTTACCGCAGCATCTGCAGCAGCCCTGTCTACAGTGAGTTTAGGCTTAAAGCAGGGGTGCTTTCTCATAGTGTCATGCATCCCTTTTTAGAAAAGGCTGGTTTGCTTTTAAGGGACATCCTTATTTACAAGAGCATCTATCTGGGTTGATAAACTGCTGCGTTTGATCTCCAAGTTCTGGCAGCTGTGTGGCTTTGCACTTACTAAAGGCATTTATAGAAAAGCAATCCAAACAACTCCTCCGTTTACGAGAACCACTGCCGGGCAGTGTCATTCCCGCTGGTGGTCACCGACAAACAGCTCATTTAGCCTTTAGGAGAAACGCTAAACACAAAGTTAGGAGCATGTTACCTGACAGCGTGGTGAGGACGAAGTAGGCCACATCAGAGAGCAGTTCCACCTCCTTCCTCCACTGCAGCCACTTCCCGGCACCTAAGGGATGGGATCAATGTGTTACGTTACCGTAATCC